>CM038218.1:65456651-65605359 GCA_021442155.1 Cymbidium sinense | reverse complement strand
GTGCAATGGATTTGAGGTCGATGAATTATATTACGCGACTCACTCATGGCATCTTCGGCATGATCGATACATCTTTACCATGGCGGCCAAGATCCCATTCTTTAATTTTGAATGTCATTTGTGACGACATGTGCGCCAAAGTCTTTGATGAATTTCAAGAATTACTTTGTTGGCTTCTTCTATTCCCAAACATCGTAGCCACATCCGTCAAGGATCTACGATAAAGGGTATCAAACATAAGCATATATAAGCATTTTCTCAAGTCAGGTACATCGAATTTATTGCTTGGTAATTTGCCTTTGAAGTAATGAATTAAGGGTCTTTTATCTTCTATATGAATTTCATTTTGTGGTTTCGCACTCGATTGAAGTCTTTCCTCTTGAATGGCTGAGCTTCTCTTGGCTTTGAGAAGCAACTTAGGAGTGTGAGGAGCAACATGAGTCGCACCTTGTTGATTTGCATTTGATGACCCTCTTCCTGGGATTTTAAGCTTATTGGCTCTAGACTGACGAAAGTGCAAACACTAATTTAAAATCGCCGTCGTCCATACTTGCCATTTATTTAGCTAACTTAGCTAAGCCGCTTTTGTATCTTAGAGATTCGAGTCATAATGACATTTGGAATTTGCTTCATAAGCTCGAGAACTCATTTGTGATAAGATAATTCAGCTTGATTTTGTAAAAGCCCAACACTTGATTAATGATGAGTTGAGAATCGCCACAAATTTGCAGATTTTGGACTCCCATGGAAATGACTTCCTCTAAACCTACCACCAACGCTTCATATTCTTCTTCGTTGTTGGTTCGTGGTTGAGTTAATCTATAAGAATGTCTCATTATGTCACCTTCCGGTATAATCAAGATAAGACCGATACCGGCTCGAGCCTTTGGGAGATTTGAGGGTTGATGGATGAAGCTCCATCAAAATACGCTCACATATCCGCTTTTCTTTTCATATATATGCATGATCGCAAGAAGGTCATCATTAAGTGATGAATCCGGATGAGATGAGCGAAGAAAATCGCTAGAATTTGCCTTTTACCACTTTCTGGGAACATATGTAATATCAAAGCAAAAGTGACGCCCCATCGCAAGTGACCGTCAAAGTTGGTCTTGTCATCAAGAACTTCAACGGATTGATCCTTGATATGAGGGTAATTTTATGAGATAACATGTAATGACATAGATTTTGAGCAGCAAAAATTAACGCCAAACAATACTTCTCAATCGGAGAATAACGCGCTTCCACTCTTATTAATCTTCGACTAATGTAGTATAGAGCATTCTCCTTTCCTTCTTCTTTATGCTGCGCCAACAGAGCACCTAGAGTTCTTCTAGTGCTGCTATGTACAAAATGAGAGGCTTTCCGGATTGGGTCAAGAATAGTGGATTCAACAGATATCTCGAATCCGAAGGCCTCTTGACATTCTTCGTCCCACTTGAAAGGAATATCCTTCTTTATTAATTTTGCAAATGGTCGACATCTTCCTGATAGATTTGATATAAATCTTCTAATGAATGTGAGATGTTCCTGTATGGAGCGGAGTTGATGAAGGCTCTTCGGAGGAGGCATTTCAATAATCGCTTTGATTTTATTTGGATCGATTTCAATCCATCTATGGCGCACAACATATCCAAGGAACTTTCCCGAGGAGACTCCAAAGACGCACTTGAGAGGATTCATCTTAAGATCATATTTTCTAATTCTTTCAAAGATGATCCTTAAATCACCGAGATGATCTTTGCGATCTACACTCTTGACAACAAGATCATCAACATAACACTCTCGTTTGATGAATCAACTCATCAAAGATTCGTCATAGCTCTTTGGTATGTAGCTCGACATTCTTCAAGCCGAAGGGCATGACCGTATAGCAATATATGCCAATTGGTGTCTTGAATGAGGTATGTTTCATCTTCGTGGAGCCATCTTGACCGATTGTAACCGACGATCCCATAAATGAGAACATGTCGTGGTTTGAAGTGTTATCCACTAACAGTTTTGATACAGGGAGCGAAAATTCATCCTTTGGACATGCTTTGTTTAAGTCCCTGAAGTCGATACAGATACGAATCTAACCATTCTTCTTTTTCACGGAGACGATGTTAGCTATCCAATCAACATATTTTTCTTCTTTAATGAAACCAGCTTCAATGAGCTTCTTGGTTTATGCAACTACCTGTTCTTCAACATCCAATCTCATTTAGGCTGCTTGCGGTGTCTGATCGCTTAATTGTTATTTGTGAACCGCTACATCGGGATAAGCCTCCATTTCAGATATGTCCAAGCAAAGCAATCCTCGAATTCATAAAGCAAGGTTTTAACTCTTCCACTTTATCTACGAAGTAGGGCACTTATGAACGCTGATGAGGATCCTCCGCCTCGGGATTAATCTCTTTAAGTTCATCCATATTACCACTGCCCACCATCTTCAAGCTCTTGGTGTTGTCGCTTCCGACTTATTATTTGTGAGACGTTAAAAATGTTATTCTCATTTTCATTATCACTCTCAACTTCTAGTTATAGTGTAACAGTGTATTCCTCAGGACCATTGTCTTGATGAAACCAAGACCTTTGGTAGTGTTTATTTCTTCTACCAATAGAGAACCTTTTGGATACCACATCATCTCAAAGAGCTTAGTCCTTTGCTTACTTTCTCCAACATGGACCCCATGCTTGGGCATTAGGTTTTGCATCTTTGGAGAGTAATATTTTAGTATTCTTGTGGGCATAGCTTCTTCCTCTTCAGATAACTGCATTACCCAATTAGGATCTTCTTCGACATCCTCAATTTATAAAACGGCTTCTTGTTTTCCGTGGAGAGGAGGTACATAGAAGGTCACCGCCTCGACTTTGTGAGTTTCTTGAGGTGATTTCTTTGAAATATTGAGGAGGAATAGAGTGACTACAAGTGTAGTCGCCGCATGGATCATGATTGTTTTAAAGTAGTGCATGCACCTTGCCTTCAAAAGTGATTCAAGCTCATAATCGAGTCAAAATAATCTTCCTCAATCGTGTTTACTTGAAGATTCATGGACTTTTGGATTTAAAAGGAACACATCCCTCTTCTTCTGATCACCGCCTGATGAGGGACATGTTATTGATTTAGACTTGTTCTTTATATCCTGGGATATTTGAAACAATCTCCTTTCCTCTATTTATTTTATTTTCACCCTTCTTCTTAACTTATTTTTTTTTGAAGTAGATGCAGTATTTGCTAGTTGTTTTATTAGCTTTGATTCTCTCGGAAGGAAGTAACTGACATCTTGATATATCTTCATTTTATGCACCGCAAAAGGTTGCATATTAGCACAAAGAATCATCAATAATATAGATGATTACATACAACCAGCAAGACGACCCTTCACACTAGCTGAATTCATTACTAATCTTCAGATCAATGAAGAAGCAGGGGAAGAAGCTGAAGAACTTCCCACCGAATCTTGCTTGATTGGTATATGAAGCTGATAACAGCTTAAAAGAACTCTCTTTCCCAGATGAAGATGAATCAGAGCTCACATGTCGGCAGACATGAAAAATGTAAAGTTTGGCAGTGATTCTGAATCTTCTAGCTCATCATTACGGGCGTAAGCGAATCGAAGTAACCGGGTCATCTCAAGATTCGATGTGAAGGAAGTAACTCAAGTGCAAGAAGTAGTTGAGTGCTGCCATCTCAACAGAGGAAAGAGCCAATAAATAGGGATACAACAACAACAACAACAACAACAAGCCTTAATCCCACTAGGTGGCTACATGAATTCGTCTCCATTGTGTCCTATTATGTGTCAAATTCTCATTTAATTCGGTATACTAAGATCATTTTTATACATCTTAACCAAGTCTTTTAGGTCTACCTCTTTTCTTAACATAAGGAAAATCTAATGCATCTACTCTCCTAATTGACGGCCGACGCTTTATGTGGCCAAACCATCTAAAACCTCCCTAATCTTATCTATCCTGAGCTACTCCAACTTTTCCCGAACATACTCATTTTGCATTCTATCTCTAAGGGTAAAGCCACTCATCCACCTGAGCATCCTCATCTCTGTAACACTTAACTTACTCTTATGTTTCTCTTTTATTGGCCAACATTCTGCACCATAAGTCATTGCAGGTCTTACCACCATCTTATAAAATTTTCCCTTAAGTTTAAGTGGAACTTTTCTATCACATAATAGGCCAGATGCATTCCTCCACTTCAACCATCCAACTTGAATTCTACTAATAATATCTCCATCTATTTCACCATCATTTTGAACAATAGAGCCTAAATATCTCTTATTAATGACTTGATCACCTAAAGTCACAACACTACCACTAAAATTTCTACAACTAAAATTACAGAGATGGAGTAATTATTATATATGAGAGAGAGAGAGAGAGAGAGCTTATTGAAGGCAATAAAGTGTACAGAAGGTATTTTGGCATGCTAAATAGATGAAATCAATTAATTGATAAGACAAGCAATTGATTGGCAAGACAGGTTGATAGAATTTATGTGAGAATTATATAGGAAAATTGGTAAACTAAAATTACATGGGTAGAAGTTAAGGAAAAGGACTTGCAGAAAATATTGACATTTCATGAATAAATTAATGGTAATTAATAGGTGAGGATTTATTAAGCCAACATGATCCTAATGATGATTATGATATTCACTAGGGTATGTTTCAAGCTTGTATCTTACATAGCCATTCCTCTGCATTCTTTTGGAAGTACTTTGAAATCTACCCAATGAGGTTAAAATCCTTGTGTTGTATGTGATTGGCAAGGTTATGCTGCAATTTTAGAAACATGCTTCCATAGTGAATCTGCATGTGCATCTGTTTTGAATCTTTAGGTTTTTGCCTTCAATTTTTTTCTGCATAAGGCTTTACAAGCAAGGGAGATATTGTAAGGATGATTTATTTATTTATTTGTTTTTTTTTTTTTAAGACAGCATGCTTCTTCTTTTTCTTAGCACATCTCCGTACTCTAGTGCCATAACAGAAGAAAAAGTGATTAGAAATGATCTTTTGGAATTTGTAGAAGCTATACCCTTTTATGGGACTTTATTGATGTTTGAAAATAACTCCCAAAGCAATTTTTTCAACCATTGACGCCTAGAAGTGGTAGCAATGCTATTTTTTACCCTATCCATAGGTATGCAAATGTTTGAAACTTAGTTTGCCTGTATATAAGTTTTCCTTAAACTGCAAAGTGTCCTTTAAATATGTATGTTATATAATGCGAAGGAAAAAGCATTTATTATTAAACCTTTTTTTTATAATCTACTTAACTTTTAATCATTATCATCCATTTTTTGGAAATTAGCCATTCATCAAATCTGTCTAAAACAACTGTAGTGGTTTTTTACTTTTTTTTAAAAAAAATTTGTTTTATGTACGTAGAAGGTTTAAAAAGTCCTGAATTTTCTTTTACTCATTTTATGTTCTTTCGTTCATCTATTTTTTTGGTTTGTTTTAAAATTTTAAAGTTGTCAGGTTATGCTTGATACTGTGGGCCCCGAACTCCAAGTTCACAACACAAGTGGCAATCCCATTGAGTTGAAAGCTGATGCGCATGTCCTTCTAACTGCAGACTTATCAAAAGGTCCATCTAAAGAGATTTTACCTATAAACTTTCCTGATTTAGCCAAGGTAGATATATATACGTCAGCACTTCCCTTTACATAGATGTAATATGTACATTTTAGTTCCCTGCTTATTTTATGCTTTTTCTTGACCCTTGAACTCAAACAGTTTATGATAGTTATTCTTACTATAATATGTTTTGCATTCTGATTTTGTTATCTCTTAAAAATTTATGCTCCGTGGTGTCTGAACACCAGTGATATATGTCATGAAGGGCTTTTAAACTCACTTAATTGTGATAAATTCCAAATCATTTGGGGCATGTCGGACCAAGCTGCATGGCCATATCATTCTCTCATGTAGCTGTATGGTCGTATTCCACCTTCTTGAAAGTGGTATGTGACTTTCTTCTCCTTATAATTGTCGGTCTATGATTTTTTTTTTTTTTTTGTGTTGGCTCTTCTTGCTACCCTGGCTCCACTCTTTTCTTCTGCATGCTCACTCTTCTTATGTATAGACACAAATGTATTCTCCCTCTCTCTTTCACGATGGGTCTCACTTACTCTCCAATCATAATAAAGATTTTAAGGTACACGGATCAAAATCTTATACTCTTCATCTATTATTCTATGATCCTTGGATTGCAATCTGTATGCTTTCCTGTAGGGTTGTCAGCCTTTATTGTTTTTTCTCTCTTATTTGATTTATTCATATTTTGTAATGTCTTTTTGAGATGTATCATACATCTTTTGTACAAAGAGTAGGCGAAAAAGAAAAGAAAAAATTCTTGAGAGTTTTTTTCTATTATTTTATTTTCTATATGGTATCAAAATGAGGCTAGGATTTCCCTTTTAACTTATATTATCTTTCTCTAAGATTAGGGTTTCCCACTTTCTATCTTATTTTTCTTATCAGATTTCCCTTTTTATTCACTATATTTGGGTTCTTTGATTTTCCTTCCTCAGAATCGTTTATGATTAATAGTGACAATCAGATCAAGTGATAATTCTAGGAATTTCAAGCATCTTAGCACTTGAATAGGGAAAATTATCTTAAATGATCCCAAATCGTGAAGACTTTTATGAAAGTAAAGAGAAAGATCCAACATCTTGTGGATCTACCACCGAGCCTTAATGTTATATTTTAGGATGAAGTTGATTCCATGACCATGGTATGGTTGTGGAATACCATGTTACTGAAGATCATTCGGTCTTTTATGTTATTCTCTCTGTAGAAGAGATTTGGGATGCAGTTAAACAAACTGAAAGATGATGCACTCATCTATGAAATTAAGACAAAGCTTCAGTATTATCAAACAAGCTAACCTTTGTGTTATTGAATATTTTAATATAATGAAGGTTTATTAGTTGGAGTTGGACTACTACTATGATCTTAAGGTGTCATACGATAAAGACGTGGTGATCTTTAAGCAATTCATGAGGTAAGAGAGAATATTTGAGTTCATGGCAAGACTCAATTATGATTTTGATCAAATTTGGTCACAATTTTAAGTAGAAAAAGTCATCCTTCCTTGAATAAATTATTCTTCTTAGGCAGCTAAAGATGGATGGTAATGATCAATATGGTCTATCCCTAGATATTTATCATGGAAACTTTTGAATCCTAAGATAAATGACTTTATTTATAGAACTTTGTACATTAAACATAAATCTTCTTCCAAAGACAATCTTTAGTGCAACTATTGCAAAATGAAATGACACACCATATAGGAATACTGAAAGCTCTATGAAAAGCCCTGAAGCTATGGAAAGAACAAAGATGAAAATAAAAAATGACAAGCTTCTTAGTCGAGTTAGAAGAAGAGATTGACAATTTAAGGATTTTGATATTTTGGTAATCTTAGCAATTCCATAAGTTTGACAATAGATGAATAAGCTTTTGAAACTTTCTGTTGATTCATTTTGATATTTAGGCATAGTCTAAAGTCCCTAATATTTTTGGAGCCTTAGTTTAGTTATCTTTATTGATAATTATACTCAAATGACTTTGATATATCTAATTAAATAAAAAATTAATGTTAGCATTATACTCCCTATATTCACTCCCATAATAAAATAAAATAAAATTCAACTCTAATATTAAATTTTTTCAAACTAATAATGCTCATGATTATTTTAATCACACGTCCTTATTTTTTTTCAAAAAGAGGGTACTATCCACCACCTTATTTCATTAACATAATAAAATGGAGTGGAAAAAAGAAAAAAAAAAACTATCACCTTTAGGAGGTCATTTGAACACTTCTCCACAATCAAATATAAAAATGATATTAGGGAGAAACTGTTATAACAACTACCTATTTAATCAATTGAAAGCTCTTTAGAGTAATTGATTTTAAAAGTTCCCTAAATTATTTAGTAGAGTTCTTTCATATAAACTTCTCAAAGATCTCTCCAAAAGTTTTTGGATTCATTGTTTATGTTCATATTTATAAATATTATAAGAGAAAACTTGATCCAAGAACTCTTAAGTCTATATTCATTGCATATTTTGCTGCATAAAAGGGGTATAAATATTATCCACTCTCAAAAGTTTCTCACTTTAATGAATATCACATTGATGATACTCATAACTTATTCACTCATACTCATTTTCAAGGAAAGAAATTTGAACTTTTTTTTACCTACTCAAGTTTGTTAGGTGAGACTTTATTATGATATACATGGGATTCAAATCGAGGATCTTAGCAATAACTTTTAAAACCCTTACGGACCAAATAATTAGCTCCAACAACAATAATCTTTTATCCCACTACGCGGGGTCGACTCCATGAATTCTTCTTCTCCATTGTGTCCTATAAAGTGCCACATTCTCATTTAATTCTAATCAAATTATGTCATTTTTTTTACTTCCTAACGAAGGTTTTTTAGGTCTACTTCTACCTTTCGTAACATAGACCGAATTTAATACATCTACTTAGATTGCTGACATTTAATGCAACCAAACCATCTAAGACATCTCTCACTAATCTTATATTCCATTGGAGCTACTCAAGCCTTATCAGGTATATATTCGTTTTGCATTCTATCTCTATGTGTATAGCCACTCAATCACCTGAGAATCCTCATCTTTGCAACACTAGATTAATTAGCACCCATGAGGAGAATTCCTAACTTAAAGATAAATTTCATGATATTTTTCATCTTGATATTCTTCTAGCCCAAAATCTTATGCATATAAGCTTTGTACCAATTGTATCTCTTCAGGTCTATACAAAAAAGAACAAGCCTAATCGGGTTCTTCAACAATTCTATGGCTCAGAATCGTTTCCCGGTTGCATTGATCAACCCATTACTAATTTATATTCTATCTTTCAATGCATCTTCTTTCATAATTTTTTTTCTCGTAAAATGTTTATCTAACCGATATTAACACTATCCTCATTTTCATTTCACAAACTCAATTTGAGGTACTTAAAAATAAGAATTGAAAGGAGGCTATAAGAGAAGAGATGAATGCCTTAGAAAAAAAAATATATATGAGTGATGATTGAATTAGTTAAAGAAAATGTGACAATAAGATACAAATGAGTCTTTGGTGTCAAATACAAAGTAGATGGGAGCCTGCAAAAATACAAATCAAGATTGGTACCAAAAAGATATACTCAATTATATAAAATTTACTAAAAAAAAATCTTGACTCATGTTGCAAAAATGAACACTTTGTATTATGATATTTTTAATAACAAATCATGCGTGCCTTATATAGAACATTATAATGTGAAAAGTATTTTCTTATATGAGAACATCGAAAATGAGGTTTATATTGATCCACAAGTGAGAATTGATAACTCTTTCAAAAAGATTCAATGTGGATTGAAACAATCACCATGATTACCATGAGCTTGGTATTGCAGATTTACAAAGGCTATGATAGGAGTTGGATACAAATAAATCTAAGGAGACTTTACTCTTTTCATAAAGCACTCTCTTGATATCAAGATATCAATTCTATTGTATATATTGACAAATGATTATTACAAGGGATGACAATCAGGAGGTTTACCGAAAAATTCAAAATCGAAGAGCTTAAAAAACTCAATACTTCTTAGGCATAGAAGTGGTTTGTATGAATAAATGTTAATTTTCTCCCAACAAAAATATGTTATGAATATGCTAAAAGAATTCAAGATGATATAGTACAGGCCATACAAAACTCTAACTAAGCCAGGACTAAAATTGAACCTTGATGAAGAAGAAATTGATGTAGTTACGTGATAATATCAAAAGTTCGTAGGAAATTAATTTACTTCTCAAACCCGTCATGACATTGCATTCTCATTAAGTATAGTCAGTTAATTTATGCACAAATTCAAATAGTCACACTTTCAAGTCATCTATATAATTCTTAGATATCTTAAATCAGGTGCAAAAATAAGAAATTCTATATAAAAGGCATGATATTCTACAAATTGAAGGATGCACAGTTGCAAGCTATGTTGGATCGCTGGTGGATATGTCAACTTTAGGGTATTGGGCATTATTGAACTTAGAGGATCAAGAAATAGTTTATGATTTCAAGATTGAGTGCTAAATTGGAGTTCAGAGCCATTGTCATGGGATTTGTGAGCTTCTATGGATCAAAATTATATTATAACATTTAAAAATCAAGTGGAAAGAATTTATGAAATTATATTGTGATAATAAATTGACTATCAATATTGCACATAATTTACTACAACATGATTGCGTCAGGCATATTGTGATTGATAGCACTTCATAAAAGGGAAATTAACAAGTGGGTGCCATATGTGTATATTGGGAATCAATTAGTTGACATATTTATCAAAGGATTTTGTAACCTCACATTCAAAAATATTGTAGGCATTGGAATGGTAGATCTCACCATTTAATTTAGTATTGAATTTAGTAAGAAGTCCAATCATACTGGTACAATACCACATCACTTGTTCTCCCTCTCTGTCATAGTGAGACTCACTCACTCTCTAATAATATTAAAGAGCTTAAGGCACATAGATCAATTGGGATGACCCTACCCTTCTTGGGTCAATCGAGTAATAACGAATAGGATGACTTTGATTGGATTCCCAGTTCCGCGTATCTTCTTTGCGGGCGAAGCAGTGAAATTTGCATCAATCAAATCATCACTAAATTTATCATTATCTTAATTAATATCATATCTTTGCATGAAATATTTAAGTTTGTAAATAAATCTGATGGCAAAGACATCGATTAAAATTTTTGCGCATTCAAAAGTCTTTAATCTTCCCATACACACAGCGTAATCAACAAAGCGGATTACTTTACACCTCGTCTTTTCGCGAAATTATCAAGCGGTAGCGTCAAAAAAAGCGCGAAGAAGAATCTTCGTAATAACAAGGCGGTAGGAACAATCGTGTGCATTTAAATTTGAGTAAAAGCGGTAAGCAATCTCTGCGAAATGTAAGAACGATATATGTTGTAGATTCGTCGTATCGATGTCAGTCGAAAGGCGGTTATTTAACGAAAGTCATTTCGGTTACATCAAATCATTTTTTAAATGTCATTTATAATTGCATAAGTTTTGACTTATAAAAGGGTCGTCGGCGTGTCGCGAAGGTAAAGCGTAGGCGGAACCATATCTGCTTACAACTGACACGATTGGACGACTAGCTCCAACCTCAAAATGTCGAGTCGGAGATCTTAAGATCCCCACGGCTTCTCGTCGAGCTTTTACTTCTGCAGATTTATAACAGCTTCTATCACTTTCGACATTTCCTTGTTTATCACATTCTTGTATTTATGTTTAAAACATTTATATGCGTGAAATCGTATCTTGAAATGAACTAAGCATATTGAAGCGGTGTAATGGCATCTGATATATAGGGAATATCATATGTATGTATTCATACAATTTATAAATAAAAATCGGTAAAATTAGGGTATATGAATTTAAATTAGCGGTTATATGCCACCGGTCTACATCGATTATTAGTGATGTTGCCGATTCTCCGAGTACAATCTATAATGAAATAACTCTTAAATACTTTCGTGAAACTCATAAATGAAACTCATAATTAACACGGTAGTATCACCAAACTTGCAATCTTACGAAATTGATGTCTCGTATAATCTTTGAAACATAGCACGACTCCAAGTAATCTGCCGATACTAAATATCTTATTAGATTAACATAAAGTTAATAAGATTCCTTGTTTTAAAATTAACATTCATACTACTACCACATACATTATCTTTTCTCCAAACATTTTTCGATTTTATTTCAAACCCAAGTCAATTACTTAAAGTAAAAGGATTGCATAACTTACCCAATTTCCTTTTTAAATCGGCCTCTCTCGTGCGATCAAATTCACGGAACTCCCACCTTTCGTCGTCTGGGGCGTCGATTCATTCGAAGCGGCGAGGTTTGACTCAAATGATGTCGACGGCAGGCGGTTCGAAGGCGAAGGGATTCACGGCGTGTCGGGCGTGATCGTCAGCGGCCCAGAGGGAAGGAAAGGAGAGCGAACTTATGAATGGCGAGGCGGTATGAAAATGAAATAAATGAGCATTATTCGATCGATCCGACCCTACGCGTCGAATGCTTTAATCCATGCTTAGGGTCTTCTGATAATTCTCTGATGCATGGTTAATTAAAACAAAATTAATTAGGAATAAACTAATTGGATATTACAATTTTCCTCTTAAACAAAAATTTTGTCCTCAAATTTCTTGAATCATTCAAGCGGAAGGAAACTTACTCATCTCTTGTTGAACCTCCCAGTAGCTTTTGATTGATTACGTCTTTAATTTTAACCATTTAATTTTACATTTAATTTCTTGTCAATTTCAAAATCTTTTTTAAACCGCCGTCAAATTAATCGATTGTATTTCAAACTTTGTATATGGAATCTTACGTCACTGATCCATTTTCTCAACATTGAAATGTGAAAGGCATTGTGAATGTCTGTCAATTCAATGGGTAAAGCAAGTCTGTATTGCCATATCCTTTCGATTTCAAAGGTCTATGTACTAATTTACCTCCATGACCAAATCTAATTCATTTCATAGGTTTGACTTTCAAGACAAATTCTCACTTGAAATTATTTCGGTCTTTAAGTCGTAATCTTACCGGCGATCTTGGCGACTTTCAATCTATCGATTAATCGATTTTCTACGTAGCTTGATCGACTCTGGACTGCTATGCTTTCACTTCACTGATGGAGTTACACTTTCGACCACAATGCTTATGGGTGTCGAATCTTAGATTGGTAGTTATTATTGTGAGCTTCGATCGTAGGAATATGATCTTCCACCTCCAAAATCTAAAAACATAGTCACCAAATCTTAGAACTTGAATTGTTCTTTTCATTGTCCATCGGTCGAGGATGAAAAGGCATACGTAAGTGTAGCTGTGTGCCCTCTTCCTTTCCATAATCACGGAAGTAAATCTGTCTGCGAGCGATCACTTTTAAGTACCGTGAAGTCTGATTTCTTTAACATATAATCAGACAATTTATCGGTAATCTGTCGTTTCATGAGGTAAGAAATGGTGACTTGGTCAATCTATCCATGACAACCGATCTTATCCGGCCTGCACAGATCCAGGAAATCCATAACAAAATCCATTCGATTTCTTCACTTCCACTCGGTATAGGTAATGATGTAACAATCCGCTTTGATCTTTAACAACTTCGCAGAGCGATATTTAGAGACATATTCGGTATGTCTTTCTTTGCCCGACCACAAAATGTTTCTTTTAAATCTTTATACATTTTGAACTACGGATGAATAGTATATCACGATGAGCCTCTGCAAAATTTCTTTGTCCATTCGCATCACGGTACCCATAATTGTGAATTCTTAGAATAATACCCTGCATCTACGGTAAAATTACGCTTGCAACTGGATTTGTTGATGAATTTCGATATCCGATCAGGTTTAAATGCGGCTTTGATTATCAAATAAAGTTGATTACCTTGTCGATTGAGATAAATGCTATCGAATCTTCTTAACTTTTGTAGAGCAATTCTCGATCGACTACAGTAATAATTGGCATTTCCCATGGACTGACATCCAAATATTACTTTGCAGACAATCTTGAATATCATCATAATCTTTAATAAACTCCATCTTCTCTTAGATTGATTCTTTTGTGTAAAAATATACTTAAGACTCGATGATCGTAAAATTTCGCATTTCCTCCAGTAATGTCTCCAAATTTTAAGAGCAAAATCACATTCTTCTTCTAGATCATGCGGGATAATTTCTTTCGTGAGGTTTTAATTGTCACCGGCATGTTCTATTTTGCATTAAAACACAACCCAAACTTTTAAAGATCGTGTAAATATTTGGAATCCGGTCACGATGGAATATAAAAGCGGGGGTCAATTGGCTTTTTCTTGAAAACTCGCATTCGGTTGTCGTTTGGAATTTGATATCCTTTCTCGATAAATTAGATAGAGCGTTCTGATATGAGAAAATCTCTTGACAAACTTCGTAATAACGCTTAAGCTGCGACTTACGTAACATTCTTTGGTGCGGACCATTCTAAATTCTTTTTTTTTTGAGGATCAATGAAACTCGCTTTTCGATAATGTGACTGAAATCGACGCTATCGTAAAATTCACATTTTGAAAATTTGGCGTATAATTGATTTTGTCTTATGATTAAAACAATCTGATGATTTGCCTTGAGTTTAGAATAAATCGAGAATATCAATAAAGATGATATGGCCCCGGTCCACCGAGCTTGAAAACGATTTATTAAGTGTAAAAAATGCGAGGCGTTAGTTAAACCAAATGGCATAGAAATTCATAATGTCACGGTTCCAAAATTTGTTTTAAAATATCGGCATCTTTAACTTCGATGATATCAGGATCTGGATCGATTGAAAAATCTGATAGCTCCTGATCATCATCTAAATCATTTGGTAGTGGATCTTGTTGATTGTTACTTTATTTAACTCAAATCAATACACGGTAATCATTTTCTTAACAAATATCTTGGTGTGAGTTCTTTGGGCGAATAAATCCTTTGTCTGTTAATTCCTGCAATTCTTTAGGAGCCATCCTGTAAAGAGATTTATGTATAGAAGTTGTAGGGTTACATCGATCCAAACTCCACTTCGTGTTGGTGGCAGTAATTCCTCCGCCGAAATTAAACAAGCGAAATATTTTTTCAAACACCTCCTAATTCAACACATCAATTTGGTAGAAATACAATTTCACCTTCTTAAATATTTACTCAACTTATTTGCGTGTCGAAAGACGGCATTCTTATGAGAAAAATAAAATGATTTTTCACCAGGGCATGCAAAATTTCACTCTCCCGGCATTCAATTGTTGCAAAATATTTGATCAACCAATCATACAGTATAATGTCAAAATGTCGATTGGTAAGATAATTAATCGAAATTGTTTATCTTGAATGTTAATGTATTACTATCACCGGAAGCATTCAATCTGAGGTGTGAAATAAATAGTATCAACCGGTAACCGTGGAAAAGGAATCGTAAATGAACGAATGAAGCACTGTTCACCAAACAAATCAACCCAAATGACCAAATTTTAAGCATACCGACACCACTTCATTTGATTCCTTCGCTTCATGAGTGAAAAAACTCGCTAGGGTTGGTTTTTCGCTCAAGTTTCTCCTTTTCAATTGAAGGTTTTCCCAAAAATTGTGTGTTACCCGCTTCCTCGCTTCCAAAATTTTCTTTGTGCCCCTCGATAATTGTATGATTTTATATCCTTCTTCTTCTCCAATGGCAATCGCTGCACGATGTCCAACCCGACCACATCTCAGTAATATTTCCGATCCAAATGTGACATTGACCAAAATGTCGCTTTCCACACTTATCACAAATAGTTTCTCCAATTGAATTTGTTTCGTCATCATCAAACTTAAATTGTAGAAATCGCCTTCTTTCAAAGCTTTTGCTTGCTCAGAATCTCATCGCTTGGAAAATTCAACTCATTTTCAATTCTCCTAGCCTTTCAACTAACACGAGAACTCACCGATATCAAATGATCTAATGTCAATCTTAATTGATCTCGAGGCCTCAAGAAATCTATGACATTTCTTCCTGTATCGATATAATGTGAGTATATCTAGAAAGAGAAGTGAACTCGCTTCATATCAGCATTATAGTTTTGATCCTTGAAGTTAGATTGAAAAATTTGTCTTGTAAAGCAAGTCCATGGAGGAATAAACCAATCTTTGAATACTTTGACAAACTCATCCCATTTGATCTCAGTAATGTATCATTTTTCAAATCTTTCCCGTGGTTGAGCCACCACCTTCCCCTTCTAATCTAAAAAGTAGCCAAGATACTACTCTTCGTGTGGCAAATCATCCCATCCAAAATTTTTTCCAATTTAAGTACCAATCTTCGCCACTATGATCAGCTCTCAATGCTGGTTTGAACGTTTGAAATATCCTCAAATGTTGATCCACTTCAAACCAAACTCGACTGCGCTACTACGTAGATTTTTCCATGATGCTATTTTATCAACAACTGGAAATCAACAACTACCCTTGCAATTCATCGATCTACCTTCACCACTGCTTTAGTTGTATTTCAATTATTCCAAAGATGGAGTTCGTGGTCATTTAGCCTAGGATCACCATCTAACCTTTTCGCATTTCTTCGTGCAAATTAATCGTAATTATAAAAAATTATTTATATGATACATATTTATTAAATATCATACATGCATGAAATTAAGAACATATGGATTCCTAACCCAAAATTAATCATCTATACCTCGATCAATTCAACACTTATTCTAAATCCAAATCATGCTTCCATTACTATCATCAATATTTGCTCGTTTCTCAACCTTATCGTTTCGATACTTTTCTCACACCTGATGACCCCCTACCCTTCTAGTCAATCAATGTAATGTGACGAATTGGACGATACAGATTCCACAAACACGCTCCAACCTGTATATCATGAACGAGCAGTGAAATTTGTATCTAATCAAATCATCACTAAATTTATAATTCATATACTAATTAATTCATATCACAAATACAAAGCATGAAATCTTTAAGTTTGTAAATAAATAAAAAGAACTAAAGACATCAAGATAAAATTTTGTACGCATCCAAAAAAGCCTTTTAATCTTCCCAAAATTATATACCCCAAAATCAAATCAACAAAACGAATTACTTCTACCCACCTCGCCTTTTCCCGAAATTATCAATCCAGAAGATCATAAGCTAAAGCTCAGATAAGAATGCTAAAGTAAGCTCGTAACAAGACAAGAGAACCGTAATGACATTTAAATTGTAAGAGTAAACGAAACAACGCCGCCGAAAACAAAGAATATGTAGATTGATCAGATCAATGTCGTCAAAGGAGCTTATTTAACGAAAGTCATTTCGCCTATATCAAATCATTTTTCTAAATGTCATTTATAATCAGATGGTTTTGACTTCATAACAAAGTGGTCGCCACCCGTCGCCTAAAGTCAAGGCGCGGGCCAACTATATTTACAATGTACTCTCGACACTCATTGTTCTAACGGCTCCAACCTCAAAATGTCGAGTCGGGATACTAAGATCCCCGCCACGCTCATCTCTCGAACTTTTGCCTATTCCAGATTTCTATAACATAGCCTTCCTATCACAATTTTCGACATTTCGCTTTTATCACATTATCAGATTTACAACATGTTAAAACATTTATATCAACCAAAATCATATCTAAAAAAATGAACTAACCTGCTTATAATCATCGAAATAATGAATACAATTTGACAGAATATCTATATGTATGTCATTCATACAATTTATAAATAAAATCAGAACACATTCACAGACTATAAAATAATTTAAATTTAAATTAGCATGTCTCACCTGTCTATCATCGTGATGCTCCTCGATTCCTCCTCGAGTACACAACCTAAATGAAATAACTCTTCTAAATACTTCTAATACATGAAACTCATAAATGAAACTCATAATTAACACGAGAAGATACACCGTAAACCGCAATCTTACCTAAATTGATGTCCTCATAATCTTTCAAAGAAACAACTCCAACGTAATCTACTAACGCCAATACTAAATATCTTATTAGATTAACATAAAGTTAATAAGATTCCTTGTTTGCAAAATTAACGCATTCATACTACTACACACATACCTATTATCTTTTCCCCAAACATTTTTCGATTTCCCCAAAACCCTTTTATTTTCTACAACCCAAGTCAATTACTTAAAGTAAAAGGATTGCATAACTTACCCAATTTCCTTAAATCACCGCCTCCTCGTGGATCGATTCAATGAACTCCCGCCAGGCGATCTACCTGACGGCGATTCCGCTGAAGCGAGGGGCTGGCCCGTGATGAAGTCGACGGCAGGGCAGCCCAGCGGCGCGGGATTCCACGCTCGCGGGCGCTCAGGTAACGGAGCGGCAATTCGCCGACGGGGAAGGGAAAGGAGGAGACGATCACGCTGAATGAACCGAGGCGCTATGAAAGGAAATGAAATAAATGAACGGTATTACCTTTCGATCGATCCCAACCATACGCGCGTCGAATGCTTTAATCCAGCCGCTGCATGCTTAGGTGCTACAGTAATTGCTACAGTAACGACGGGTTAATTAGCTAAGACAAAATTAATTAGGAATAAACTAATTGGATATTACATCAATGCCTTGTACCACTGGATTAATTACATTATGACCCTTGAATGACAATTCATGTACTTCCCTGTAAAGTTGCTAGCCCCTTTTAATTTTCTCCCTCCTTTTTGATTTTTTTCTATTTTGTAATGTCTCTTGGAGATGTATAGGTACCTCCCCTCTTGCACAAGAGAGGGCCAAAAAATATTTAATTTTTTTTCATTATTTTCTTTTTTCGCAGAATCTTTTTGCTATGAAATTTTGGCCAGTTTTCTTATAAGTCATCATACCACTATCAACCTTATTCAATTTTAGGAGCTATAGTGGGTAAAAGAAAAATAGTGATGATATATGGATCTGGCGTTTATTTATATTGAATGACTTATTTTATGTTACATCGTGCCTTCTCAACCATTTAACTATATATCTTTTTTTATTTAGCCCAATGTTTAGATGATGCAATGATGTAATAGTATAGAGTCTTTATATTTGAGAGATACTTTTCCTCAACAATGTCCATCTTTTCACAACCACTTATAGAGTCTTGATAAAAATTTATGAGTTATCTCACCGCATTAATCCATTAGATTTAGCGAGCCTTACTTAATGACAGTCAAATTTTTTTTTTCCACTCAAAGTAGTCCATGCTCATTAATCAATCTGAAGGCGTTTCAATATTTACTTTGTTATTTCATTTACCTATGACATTTGGATGAAGCAGCATAGTCATGAAAGTGGTCATTGAGGCAAATATTTGGTGTTAGAGTATAAATTCATGACGATTTATTCATTTAAGAGTGTCCACCATGAAGGGAATGCTCAAGGGATATAAGGGAATGGTAACAACCATGAGTTGACATGTGGGGAGCTCTAACATAGTAATTCATGCATGCATAGATTCTAATAATTAGAATGTGTCTGAGATGTCCATTTGCCTTCAACTTCAATAGTATTTTCTGCACTACAATTGAAGTTTTTATCTTTTTCATCTAGAATAATATTTTTTACGTCTTCATGGGAAGCTTCACAGAGCCTTTATGTGGTGGTGTACTTCTCGTTAGTCTCTTGGTTATTCACCCTTAAAAATCCACAATGTGTGGAAATTGTAATAACCATGCATAACTATGCAATATGATGATTTTATATTTCTTATGTGACGACTACAAACTTGGAACTCAACAAGAAGAGGATGCACCATCATGCTCCAATTTTGTTTTGTTTTGTTTCATTTCCACTTTTTTTTTGCATTGATTGTTAGTTTTTACTCTTTTATGTGCTTTTGATAATAACATGTATTTTTCTTCCTTGAAAAAAAAAGGCTTATGATATCTGGAGCAAAGTTTTTGTAAGATGGATGTTAAAGCTGTTGGATTTGCTTTGAGATGAATATAATAAATTTTGTAGGGATAGATCTCAAAATGGTTGAATTTGCTTTTAAATGAGTGCAATGGGTATCAGTAAAAGTTTTTTGTTCTACTGATCTTTCAGCAAACTATGTGCACTATAATCATGCATGTAGATACCTTGACAAGGGAAGACTGGGAGTACTAGTTAACTTGAAAGTGCATTTGGTACTCCTATTTCTTTAAATGATTTTGATATTTGGTTTGGCAATTTCAGCTTGCGCTTTTTAGTGCTTCCCTATTGTAAGATTTTTTATAATCTGCTTAGAGCCCAAGTTGCCATTTTGGTTACTATCAGATATTGGCTAAGAAATCCTTTTTTTTTTTCTTGACTAAATGTAGTGTCATAGCTTTGATGAAAAGGTGAAAAAGTACTCCTTTGCCTTCCTTCTTTTGTTTTGACACAAGTGAACATTCATTTAGTAATGTTGCTTAATGTTTGTGTAGGAACCGGAGCTTGCATTCAAGATCTTGCTAGTAATTCTGCATGTAGTTTTCACACCATATTTTTTTTTATCTAAGGAACTATAAAGATGAAGCCAACCTATTTTTTTCTTCTATTAGATACTTGAAATTGCATTATTATTTTGTAAAAGAATATTATTTATGAGTCTGATGTTGCATTATCAATTATTTGGTAGACTTAATGATTTTTCTTTTTTAAATATCTATTCAACCATATAGCCAATAATTTAGCTTATGTAATCTGTGCTCCACCTGCTAAATTTAGGTGGTTAAAAAGGGCGACACAATTTTCATTGGACAGTATCTTTTCACAGGAAGTGAAACCACTTCTGTGTGGCTTGAGGTAGATTTTATTTTTCTTTCAAAGCATATAAATTTATTGTATTTTTTTTTTATCCCATTACATTCATTATTTGTGATTTTGTATATAAATTTGCATAGGTTTTAGAGACAGTCGATCAAGATGTCACTTGTCTTGTGAAGAATAGTGCTACACTTGCTTTTATTTTTACCATGCATGTATCTCAAGCTAACATTGACTTACCTACTTTGACCAGTTATGACAAGCAGGTAATATTATATTTGTACCTGTGTATATTATATTCTCTCAACTCCTCCAATTTAGATTCGTTATAATGTTTTGAACCTTCAATTATGTTGCATGCATGGTGAGTTGATAAAGTCAAAATAAATGTCAATCATCTTTGTTACTTATAATAACATGCATGATATGTCAAATACAAAAGAGAGTGGGACATAAGATTTTTCACCTAGGGAAAAAAATCACGTGTTTTTGCCCAATTGAATAACATCCACTATTTGTAGAAAATTAATGTAATAATGTTCTATCTCCAAATAATTAGAGGAGACTTTCATAACATAAGACTCTTTGAGCAATTTAAAAATATATGGCCTAGTGGTGGTAAGTCTCAATGCGCTAGTTATTGTATTTGATGGCGGGCAGTGCTAGTGTAATTGTATTTGATGAGGGCTACTATGTTACAATGCAAACCTATTTGAAGTTGACTGTAGGTTAGATTTACTAGGGATGGCCATGAGACAAATCTCACTTAAAATGGCTGATGAAGGCCTTACAATGAGACCACTATGATGAATTCCAGGAAGGGGATGATTATGATGCATAAGAGGTTATGGCGTATGTCCTGATGTGACAATGTCTGCATAAGTGAGGATATGATTTGTTGGAGATGGTTGTGGTATAAGCGAGGTTACAGTGTAGGTATTGAAGGAAATGGTCATGACACAAACAAGGTTATTATAGCTATGATGTAAGTGACGTTGCAACACAAGTCTTGAAGAAGATGGTTGTGGCTCAAGAAAGATTATGATTAAGTCTTGAAGGAGATAGCTATGATAATGCAAGGTTGTGGCACAAATATCAATGGAGATGATTGTGGCATAAGCAAGGTTGTAACCTGGTCTTGGAGGAGACAATTATAGTGAAAGCAAAGTTATTACATATGTCTAGAGGTGGCAAACCGACTATGGCACAAGTGATATATTGCGTAAGTTTGAAAGAAGATGATTGTGGTGCAAGAGAGATTGTGATGTACATTTTGAGGCACAATTCTTAAAGGAGGCTGCAATATAAAAGTGAAGTTGCGAGATAGGCTTGGACGGTGTTGATTACGACACAAGAGGGATTATGTCATAGGTTTTGAAATAGATGGCTCTAAAACAAGCTAGATTGTGAAGTATGTCTTGAAGGAGATGACCTAGTTGAAATAAAGGTGTAGCACAAGTGCAAAGATGGCATGTTTATGGTTCAAGAGACTATGATGCAGTTTGGAAGAAGATGCCTGCAACATTGGTGAATATTTAAGACCCATAATTATACAAAACTCATATATGAATTTTCTTAGTATATCGAGTCTAGAGGAGGCAATATTTTTATTCGGTAGTTTGGATATGTTAACTAACAACCCTTAAATTAAATTAGTGTGGTGATAGTAAAATAAATTAATTTACCAACCAATATCTACTAATAAGAGTCATTATCAAAATTCTCTCTTTATTCAATCTATTTCAACATTTTCTTTGGAAAGTTTGGCGCATATTTTCTTTGGTATGATTTGTTTTTTGTTGTAGGAAAATTGTATTCCTAAATTGTATTTCAGATTACTATTATTTTTAGTCATAGAATATTTTTAGGTAGTGTTTACTTCTAAAACCCTATTTTTATCACTTACAATTAGAAGGATGTCATCAACATCAAATACTAAGATAGCAAAATTACATGAATTTAATCTAACAATGTTGCAGTGATTTATTTGTTGGTGTAAATCTATTGACATGTGATTGGTTTAATGCTAGAAGGAGGGATGACAATATCACATATATGTATGCATATATATATATATACACACACACACATGTATGTATGTATAACTTGTTTCAACATTTATCATATAGTGGCTTTTAGTATATCTTGGGAATAAAAATGGATGACTAACCTAAAATTATGGGAGAATTATCAAAGGACATAATATTTGGATAGTATAATTAGCACACTATCATTTATCTTTCCGAAGTTCAATTAACACATGGATATCATACAAATCTTAAGGAGGGGGATGCTCAACCAATTCAAACAATGTGGTTGGAGGTATTATTATAGAAGATGGGTATGGTAGTTGTGTTTGTGCACCTATAGAGATGAAGAAGTGGATATTGATTCTTTAAGAGGAAGAGGAGGAGCATAGATGATGAGTTAGAAGAGGGAGATGTAGAAAAGTTGAGAGAGACTCATGAAAAGTGATGTCTACTCGAGTGTAAATGTATTTGGTGGTTGGGTAATAATAATAATAATAACTTATTTGGGGATGAGGATAACTCAGAAATTTGCATCAATTAGCCTAATGAGAGAGAAAGTTATCATTAGTTCAAAAGAATGTGCAAGATAGACATAGCTAAAAATTGTAAGGGTTAAAGAAATAGAATTACCCTAGATATAAGCCAAAGAAAGGGTTGACATTGATCAGATAGAATGTAGTTAAACTTGCCATCCCAAAATTGACGAGGACTATGGAATTTTAAGGTATGTGCTATGTCAAGCAGATGGCTAAACTTGCATTTAATAATCCTTTTTTGTTGAGATGTTTGTGTACATGAAGCCTAATGAATGATCCCATTATCAGCACACAATGAGATAAATTGTGATTGCATAAACTACAAAGTATTATCAGTTCATAGAGTTTCAACTGTGGTAGAAAATGAACTTTTCTTGATGGAACATCTGAAATAATCAAGCCTTTTGAGTTGCACTTTAGTAAATATACCCATGTTACATATGAATTTGTTTGTGTTGTATTAAGGAAAAAATGTATCAAAGAAGTGTTGAAGTTCTTGAAGATATACATATGATATACTATTAATTAGTATTTGAAGCTGTTATGGAGTGTGCAAGGAGTTCATAATCATGATAAATTTACATTACAATTAATATTAAGCCATTTGTTTTAGTATTGGTTATTAAGATGTTTATGAGAAAAATATTTGAAAGTACTATAGAGTAAGTTTTTTATAGATGACATAATTTTAATTAATGATACCTCTATTGAAATAAGTAAAAACATTATAGCAATGAAAAAATTTATTATATGATTATTGGTTTAAGAACAATAGAATAAAGATTGAATTATAATATCTAATTTTAATGGATTTGATGTTACTAATTATCAACTATTGTTACTAAAATATATGATGACACCTAGTTACGACAAGTTTAAATATTTATATTTATGATACATAATAAGTTGATATAAATGTTAACTTATGGAGTTGAATTGGGCAGTTAAAATGGATAACTGTCTTAGAAGTACTAGGGGATATGATTTTAAAATTACAGCTAAGTTTGTCATATTGTATAGATCTAGGTGTTAAACAATAATGAAGTCATTGATAAATAAGTTGAAATTATAAAAATGGGATTATTATATTAGATATTGGCAAGATGAGAAAGAATGGATTGAAATATGATACTATGAGAGAAGTAATAGGAGAACAATGCAACATCATTTGAAGGTAAGATAGTATAAAGTAGACTTTGATGGTTTGGGCATGTAAAATAAAGGATAAAAGATGCATCAATAGCATAGCTAGTAAAATTTATATTGTGTGATCTTGAAGAAAAGGAGTTTGATTGAAGGAATTTGGATGGAAGTTGTGCAACAAGTTTTGCACTATTTTTATTTATTTATTTATTTTTTTTTTGAAAATTTAAGCAATACCTACTACGAATGAATGAAGAATGATGATTCATGAGTATGTTTTAAACAATTGATGAATTTTTTATAAGTAATGGTGATTAATGAAACTTATTTTTGTGCATTTAGATTTTAGAAAATCAAAATCACTGTTCTTTGTCAAAACTAAGGTGATGTGTCTATGCAATATTTTGTTTTATTTAAACAATTCTCATTGTAAACAAAAAATGTTACATCATACTCTTTACACCTTCATCACTAAATTCTTGCAAGTAATTTTGTACTAATAAATAGTCATTAATTCAAATGAAATTTGGTCTAATTAGTTGTACAAAGATATAGATGAATACCAATGACCTTGATTTGTATTTGAAAAGATCTTTAATTAATTGAAGATAAAATGGGTTAAAAAATTGTTGTTTTTCATCCAGTTTCCCTATATAGTTCTTTTATATGTAATGCAAGCTAATGTAGACAATAGGTATACACATTTGACAATCCTTTTCTACAGAAAAGTTGTGATCTTTGTACTAAGTTTTTATGGTTTGGATCAAAACCATTAAGATGATCAACATGATCAACATGTGAACAAGTTTTCAGGTCTTATTTGTTCATTTTTTTAAGGTATGAATATTGATCAGATTTGATAAGGATGGTGTGTGATGCCATACACCAATTTTTAATGCATTTTTCTTTGAATCAGAATTATTGGATCAGATTGTAAGATTTATGATCTCAACTTTAATAAAAGCACCCGTTAACTATGAAAATAATAAAACATTCATTTCTCTACTATTGTCTAATGAGGATTTAACTTTATGTCCTTAATGCAAGCATACATATTCGTTTAGAGCTTATGGAAATTAACTTCCTACAATAGTTTAGGATGTTGATCTCAATTAATCATTTGTATAGTTGTCTGATCTAAAGCATGCAAGCATATGCTTGCTTGAAATATAACACGTTTTCAATTAAATGTTGACTCACAAGAAAAGTACGTTCACATACACTGAATATTACCATAATGTCTATCTTTTTGAAGCCTTTGGCTATTGACTTTCTAATGTAAGGCCAAGACATTATGAGCGCATGAATATATTTTATGGTGACTTTTTTTTGGCTTTTACTGCTTAAATATAAAGCCGATATAGAATGAGATGTTAAAGCTTATCATTTGCTTACATTCTGAATGGAGATGTATCAAATGCTCATTAATTTCTTTTGTTGAAAATTACTTATATTCATATGCAGCAATTATTTTGTTATTATGATCATATTAGGTTATTTCCACTTGGGGTTCATTGAATAATGTTGACCTTATATCTCTTTCATACACACGTCGTGCAGATGATGTAAAGGAGGTGAGTTTGAGTATTGTTTAAATTTTCTAATATATTTTATCTTCTTATTATGTATGTAAAGAAGTTGAGTTTGAATATTTTTTGATTGTGTTTGTATATAGGTCTTCTTATTATGATAATGGATTCTAACGACTTCTTCGACTAATCAAATTACATTGTTTGTTTAGAAGATTGTTAGGTGCTTGATATACTTTTATCCTTAGAATTCTTTTTTTAAATTTTGTGGGTCATAGCATGTTGCATTCTTTATTTTTATTTATAACTATACTTTTGGAAAAAAAATTTGAGATTAAAATAAAAGCACATAATGATTAGAATTGATGCCATAGGAAGGAAAATTAGGTTGTAGCAGATGATCAAATCTCAATCACATGCAAAAACTAATCATCAAGTCTATAGATAAAAAAATTATGTCAGTCACCAAAGAATATCTAGAACTCACTAGTACAAAGAGAAAGCCTCACTTAAAGTTATGATCAAGATTTGCTCCCCACTCAAAGAATTGCTTCTACCTAGTAAGCACAAGTTTGAGGAAAACAAAATTGTATTAAATCATTGAATGAAATTCAGATAATAAAAAACATTTTATTTATACTCAAAAGTAGGCTCATAATTTATAGTTTCTTGAAATCTTAAAATCTAGCCAAAATGACAATTCTTGATTTCAACCATCAAAACACAATTTTTGTATGTTACTGTAGTGGAAAATAATATCAAATTTGGACAAAAAAGTAAATAGAGACAATGCACTAGCAACAATTGTTAAATGCAAGATACAAGATTTAAAAGAAAATGTAAAGCAGCAGCACATGAAACAATGACAACACCTTTCCTACATTAGCAACAGACCTATAATATCAAACATCGAAACTAGTTATAGTGCGAAGAATAGAAGGAAAAGAGCAGTTAAATTCCTATTTATGGTGCAAAAATAAAAATGGATCAATTAATCTAGCACAAATAACATCATCTTGATTTCTTTATGGCAAAAATCATGCTTGAAAGCAAACAAAAGATTGCAACTAGGGACTCCAATAGTTTTAATGAACAATAGAGTAAGCATGAACTTTCAAAACAGAGATAATGTTTGGAGCTATGAATCACAAACACCTCAAATAAACATAGACACACCTCCTACATACTCTTAACATGCGTCTAAAAGATTTAAAAATTGTATTTAATGTATTGATTTTTCTAAAATTAGAGCTAGATAGAAGGACAATTATACTGCCCAATATGGCTGAGACACATGATGATAGTGTACTATAATTTTTCTCGATGAACCAACTTTGTGAATCATGGTTTTTCTTGATGTTAGTGAAGGATTGAATAAAACATTGGTATTAGTGTTAATGATGATAGTGTCGACTGAACCGTCACTAGCCGATTCCATTAATTTTTTTTTTTAAATGCGTCGTTACATATTGTTAGTGGCTGGTTATGGGATTTTAGTTGATTTGTGATTATGTAAGGATCCAGAATTGTAGTTGAGATCGAAATTTCATGGTTTTCACAAGTTTTGAGTATGTAGAATTCTTTTCAATCTTATGTGTATTTATTGGATGTGGTTCTTTGAGTGTTGTACTAGAAAGACCACTAATTTTTGAATGAAGTCATCTTTTTTACCAACATGAGGCCATGATTTTCTTTTACTTGAACTCTCATTGTTCTCTTTTTTCTTCTAGATATTTTGTGATTAGTTTGTGAGTGTTACTGATTCCAGTCAAATCTATTATGATTTGGCATGAATTTTCAATTGAGTTATTGATTTTTGGTAGCTTTAAAATTCTTGCTGTTTTTGTTTAATCAATCAGTGGATTATCTTTTGGTTTAGATTTCTTATTGTTCCAAGTTTGCATCAAAAAGTAATAATAAAATTTATTTTAATTGGTTATTTTTGAAACTATGAATTTGAATCTATTTTGTCATTTCATGTTTTTTTTATTCGTTATATCATCCAATTGTGTTTGTTGCCTAGGCCCTAAGATGCCTTGTATCAAATAGAAGTTATCAAAGAAGATCCAAGCCTCTTGTGAGTGCAAAAATAAAGCTTCCTTTACAACAACAACAAACTTATCCCACTAAGTGGAGTCAGTTACATGAATCCTTCTTTTTTATTGTGTCATATTAAGTGTCAAATTCTCATTTAATTTTAATAAACTAAAGTCATTTTTTACATCATAACTAAGTCTTTTTTTTGTTTGCCTCTACCTATCTTAATATAAAGAATCTAATGCATTTACTCTCCTACAATTCAATGACATTTTATGTGACCAAAGTCACCAAATCATCTAAGACAACTTTAATCTTATATGCCACTTTACTCCAACCTTTTCATGAATATATTCATTTCACATTTTATCTCTAAGGGTAAAGCCACTCATCCTCCTAAGCATCCTTATCTCTACAACACTTAACACACTTTTATACTTCGTTTTACCAACATTCTACATCATAAATCATTAAAGTCTTACCACCATCTTATAAAATTTTTCTTTAAGTCTTAGTACTTTTCTATCACGTAATGTGATACATTCCTCCACTTCAACCATTCAACTTGAATTCTACTAATAACATTCCCAACTATTTCACCATCATTTTGAACAATAGACTCGAGATATCTGAAACATTCATTCTTTTAATGACTTGATCACCCAAAGTCACAACCCCACCACTAAAACGTCTACAATTAAAATTACACTCCATATAATTCAATTTTAGATCGACTTAAACAAAAATCTTTAGACGCTAAGGTTGATCTCCATTATTCAAATTTCTCTTGGACTCCCTCTCTAGTCTTATCAACAAGAAGAATGTTATCAACAAAAAGCATACATCAAGGTACATCCTTTTGTAAATGCCTAGTAAGAACATCCATAACTAAAGCAAAAAAATATGAGCTTAAAGCCGATCCTTGATGTAATCCAACTGAAATAGGAAAATATTTTGTCACTCTTCATTATGGGACACAAGTAATAACTCTAGTATACATATTCTTAATGACTTGAATATAACCCATATTAACTCTTTTCTTTTCTATAACTCTCCATTGCATTTCTCTTGGAACTTTATCATATACTTCCTCTAAATCAACAAATATCATATGTAGGTCCTCTATTTTCTATACTTTTCCATCAAACCTCTCAACAAATGTATAACATCTATAGTAGATCTACATAAAACTAAACCGATTTTGAGAATATGTTCAATTATTTTCTTCCATAATTTTGTTGTATGACACGTTAACTTAATTCATCTATAAACACTATTGTGCATCACCGTTATTCTTAAAAATAGGAACCAACAAACCCATTATTCACAAATCTAACTTTTTTTAGCCTTTAAAATAATATTAAAAAAATTAATAAGCCAATAAATTCCTTGATCTCCTAAACATTTCTACACTTTCATTGGAATATCATTAGGTCCAACTGTTTTTCGACATTTCATTTTCTTTAAAGACTCTCAAACTTTAATTTTACTAATACGACGATAAATTTTTTTTTTTTTTTTTGTTTACTAAGGTTGATAAAATCAATCTTATTCTTACATCCTTCATTGAAAAGTTTATTAAAATATCTTATCCGCATATGTTAAATTTCCTCATTCATCTTTAATACGTCCTACTTGAATTAGATCTTGAGCTCTCCTATCTCTTTACTTGACTAACTTATACATATATCTTTAGCCTTCTTGGATAGCCAATCTATTATATAAATCACTAAAAGCTTCGTATTTCTTATCTTTTCTTATATATTTTGATTTCATTAAGAACTATTTTATTACAAAGTTTTTCCTTTTGATTCTCTAAGTACATTTTTTGTAACATGTTTAATTTTATTTGCTATTTTTTTTCCACATAACATTAGCTTTCTCATGAACATCTAAATTTTAATATTCTGTAGTTTACTCTTAAAAATATTTTAATTAGTATTCTTTAAGTGTCCTCATCTAATCTTAGGATAATATTTTGATTTATTTTTAATCTTCAAATTATTCATCTTAAAATCTAAAATTAGCAGTCGATACTGGGTACTTAACCTTTCACCCAAAATGACCTTACAATCTTTACAATTTAAATGATTTATTTTTCTTATCAAAAATTAATCTGAGTTTTACTAGATTCATTCTTATAAGTAATAATATGCTCATCTTTTTTCTTAAATGAAATATTAGCAACTACAAAATCAAAAGTTAAAATAAAATCTAATATAGTCCTATATTCTTCATTAGTCACTCCAAATTCATAGCTGTCATGAATACTTTTAAAATTTTCTACTATTCTACCAACATATGTCTATTTAAATCTCCTTCAATAATTTCTTTTTTTTTTCAAGAGATTAATAAATAATAATCACGCCGCACTCTAAGAATTCATATCCAACCATCACAAATAAATTTGAGAGGAAATCTAAAATTTTATTGAACCGTGGAATGAATTTTTACATGCCTAAAGACTTCCTATTTATTATTAAAATTAGACTCGCAATTGATAGTTTCTCACAATCCCAAAATCTTGCCAAAAATAGCAATGCTTGATTTTAGTCGTGACAGAACAAATTTTTTTGGTCCTTGATATTGTGCCAAAACTGGACCACAAACACATAGAGAAGTGATACAAAAACTAGTCCTGGATGCAAGTCGGAGGATCAACATATAAGGAAGCACAAAGAAGAAATTCGTGAAACAGCGACAACCCTTTCCCAAATCAGCAGCAGAACCTACAGTATCATCAAGAACATCAAACCCAGCTACACTGTTAAAGGGGAATAGAATATAATTGTCTAGTTGAAACCCAAATACAATACAAAATTTGAATATAGAAAGAAACAAAATTGCACAGAACACATCCCAATATCTCTGCTACATTAGAAATCATGTATAGAAGGAAATAAAATATCATAAGCAGCGACTCCAAATGAATGACTTCAGTTAATAGTCAGTTATCACAGATTTGTAAAATAGAGAAAATGCTGGGAGGAAATAGAGATATTCACTGTAGCAAAATTGAGAACCAATGTCTGAACAAGTTTCTAGAGACTTGGATCAATATAGGGAATCAAACTGAACTAACATAAATTTGGAGAACACAACCCATTCTCAATCGGAGCATCATCTAATGCTTGTTTTATCAAAATAAAGTAGGAAAACTTTGAAATGGTGGCAACTCAATTAATATCAGTGCACAATTTGATGATTGAGGAACAAGAATTTTAGATTCATGTCACAAGCTTCATTTGGTGTACCTCAAGCATCTCTTCTTCATTTATGTTTTGGATTGGTTCATTGCCATGAATGTACTTCAAATTTAGGCAAATTTAATGGGGGTAAAGTATGCAAATGTAAGAGTCAATGAGAAAGAAAGGAGTTGTGGCTTGATGAAAGGCAATGACTGTGGGTGTGAGCGACTATGAATTTCCACTTAAATAACTAGTTCATGATATGCCATTAAAAGACCATAAGCAAAAAGAGATCTGACAGGGCCAGGTTATTTAAAAACTATTATATTTCTCTTTGTTGTGAGTCTTTATTTGTTGTCAAGTAGAACCATCTGATTCCCACAATCTTTTTTTTTTTTTTTTGGAAGTGACTGCAGGAAACCAAACTGGTGCAACAACTCTCAATAACAAGCCTGAACTAATTTTCGGGAATACTACTCTTTCTTTCTTTAAAGAGACATTAGCCTTGTCTCATGAGATTTTATTTTCTTGCATGCAATATTCACTCATCTGTAGTCATGCTTTCATGTGTTGATGTGACTAGGGTTTTCATATTTTCATGCAGCACTTCGTAGATTTATGGGTGATTTTCTTAAAAATATTCTTGCATATATCTGTGGGTTTAGTATTCATTTTTATGAACATATGTTCATTTATTATTGTTATATCTAATAGTAATTGTTGTACTTTTCAAGATGGCATATTTACTCATATATCCTACTCTGTACATGTATTTTCACACCATACATGATTTGCACAAAGCATGTATTGGATAAAAGCCCTGCTTGAAAGTATTGTTGTACGTTCCATAATTTTATAATATTTTTGTTCTGGTGTTGCTACTAGATTTTAAAGTTTGAAAATTAATTGGCGTGACTCATCCTTCATTTTCTGAAAGAAGTCTCATATTATTATCTGTTGAATGCAGCTTAGAGCTTTTCTTCAATCTGAAGATCTTCATGAAACTCAGGTTTATGCTAAAGTTGAAAATCTAGAAGTGAGCTTTCTTACTTGGCATTTGTATCAAATTATTTGCCAAAATCATTTTGAAGTTATAGCATCCCTTATCAAGGTTGATTAGAACTTGAGGACCTTCTATGTTTAATTGATAATTTTATGTAGGGATTGGAAAACTTTGATGAGATATTACAAGAAGCTGATGGAATTATATTGTCACGTGGTAATCTAGGGATAGATCTTCCTCCTGAGAAGGTGAGAAATTTTTTATTAGTTGAGAAAAATATGTTGGTTAGATGTCACCGTTTTGAAGAATTGCTTGTTTATTTTTCAATAACGCTAAAATCATAAATATATATATTCATTTTATTCTGAAAATTTGCTGCAGTCAAGTTTATATCTGCATGATCTTCGTCTGTTGCAGGTGTTTTTATTCCAGAAATCTGCAATTCGTAAATGCAATCTTGCAGGCAAACCTGCCATAATTACCAGAGTAGTGGATAGCATGATTGATAATTTGCGCCCGACACGTGCAGAAGCAACTGATGTGGCCAATGCTGTATTAGATGGTTTGCAGTTCAATTATTGGTTTATATTAAATCATCTTCATCTTTATTACCATATCTCAACGTGTAATTATATCTTATCTCCATTTTCAGGGACTGACGGCATCTTACTAGGTGCAGAAACACTCAGAGGTCTATATCCTGTTGAAGCTATAAGTACTGTGGGTAGCATCTGTGCTGAAGTAAGCTTCTTTTCTTTTATACTTATGATGACTTACGTGAACTTATGGGCAATGTTTCTTTGTTTTGTAGTACAATTCAAAATAGACAGAGGTGCTTATGATTAGTTTTAAATGTTTTGTAGGCGGAAAGTGTTGCCAATCAGTCTATACAGTTCAAATTGATAGTGAAGCATGTTGGGGAACCGATGTCACGATGAGTCTGTTGCATCTCTGGTAAAACTACTTAGTTAATATGCAGTGATTAATTTCTTCTATATAATTTAGTTGGATGAGATGCTATAAATGATATGTGAATGTTCTCAAGGTTCGTGCTGCAATCAAAGTCAAGGCAGCAGTCATCATTGTGTTAACTTCATCTGGCAAGGGAGCAAGGTGCATATAATTATATTCTGTTTTCTTAAGAAATATCAGTCTGTCATGCAAACTCTAGATAACTGATTTCATGTTTTCCATACAAGATTGGTCGCAAAGTACAGGCCCCCAATGCCTGTTTTTGCTGTTGTAACCCCATTGCAAGATGGTCCATCTGCATCAACTGGAACTGCTCAGGTATAGAAAATTTAAAATTTTAATTATGATAATGGAAGAAAAGCAAATTAAGTATTTTTTGGTAGTTTTGTTCCAATTAGATGTTGCAGATGTCGCACACATTGGAGTACTCTTTTATTTATATTTCCTTGGTGCAGGCTAGGCAACTTCTTCCAGTCAAGGGAATCTATCCAATTTTAGGGGAATCAATTACGGTATGCAGTTTTATGAGCATCGTAGCCAGTTTTTGATCCATTAAATGTTTGGTGAACAATTTCTCATTTGATATAAAAGCCCAAGGAACTGCAAGTTTATGACTTTCTACCATTTTTAAGAAATGTTGTGATACTTTTCTTTTTGGCAGCTGAATTAAGAATGCTCAGATTGATGAGTAGAAAAATTAGGAATGAGAAATTAATGAACAATTATATTAGAGGAAATGTTGGAATGAAGACCACTGAAAAATAGTTGGGATTTAGATGGCTTGGGTATGTATGTCCCCATTAAATGGGTGGGTAAAGCCAATATCAGAGGATTAGGAAGGATAATAAATAGATCGAAAATAGCATGGATGGCCATTGCTCAAAAATAATTTGCAAAGGATTTGTTTTTAGCACTCAGCATCACCAAATTAAAAACGTGGATTCATAAAAAATAATAGTGCTCGAGTAGTTCGTCCAAGGCTATTAATTGTGATGATGATAGTGCAATAAGAAGTAATAGCATTAACTAGTTTGATTCAACTTCATTAATTCAAGCTCGATAGCATATGATGGATTATTCAAAGTTCTATGAAGATTTCAGGTGTTTTTTCATGGCTTTTGGCCATCCAAATCACTGGATTGCACACCATAAAACCTCTCTAAGCATAATGATCAAGAAACAATCACCCTATTTTTCTGCTCCAATCTGCGAATTTTCCATGGCTTTGTTGCTGGAAACAGTCCACTGTAACTACAGCCATGTAAGAAACATAGCCTCTTACATATAATATCCTTTCTTTGTAGGACTACTTCAAAATATTTTTGGGAAGGCTTCGCTTAAAATAAGTACATACATAAATAATCATTTAAAATTTATAGCCATCAAACGTCCTGCATTTAGCTTAGAATACCGTTTTCTCCTTGAAACTATTAATATCCTTTGCTTGGCATACAGGATGGTGCGACTAGCGCAAATGAACAGGCTTGCTTGAAACTGGCCGTAGACTTTGGTGCTTCGGCGGGCATCATAAAGGCTTATGACCGGGCTGTGATATTTCAGAAGATTGGGGATTCCTCCGTTGTGAAGATCATCGAATGCTTTGATTCTTGAGTCGCAGGTGCAATGCTTAGGAGCTGTTTGGGATCAGTTTTATTTTGTGTTTTTTATTTTTTATATATTATTTTTTAAATACTTTTATTTTTTAGTTTCAAGAACAAAAAATATTATTTTTAAAAATACTCAAATTAGTTTTTAGATGTTTTGAATATTTTTAAAAATAATAATTAACATTAAATATATTTTAATTTGAAACAAAATATAATAAAATATAAAACAAAATAAAAAATGTTCCCAAACGGCCCCATAGTCTTCTCTGTTTATCATTTTTTTTACAGGTGTTTTCCTTTAATCCAATGCCAACCTCATTTTGGGAAAGTTCTTATCAATTTTTCATGCAACTGTAATTTTTTTAACTGCTGCTTTGAAGTCTTAGTTGCCAACCTCAGTTGTCTATTATATTTTGTTATTAAAACATGATTTTGGGTTCTGTACTTATGAGCTCACTTGTCCTCTCTGAGCTCCCTTTCTAGGCGTGTTTGTTGGTTATTAAGGTCTGATTGGTGTTAGTTGTCTCAATTATTAAAAAAATAACTCAAATGATTTTTAAAAAAATAATAATAAGTTTGATTGGATCATTTTATATTTTATATTTTATAATATTATTTTTTAAAAAATATTTATTTAATGTTTTATGTATTTTTATTTTAATTTTTAAAATAAATAATATTATTTTTAAAAACATTTAAATAGCCTTTAAATATTTGAATGTTTTTAAAAATAAATATTACCATCAAGCATATTTTATTTTAAATTAAAATATAAATAATATAAAATAAAATAAAAAATAAATAAATAAAATGTTCATAAATAGATCCTAATTTTCTATTTGAGATTAATTTTGTTTTATTTAAAGATGTTTTGTGAAATATAATTTTTGTGTGTTTTTAAAGAATTTTTTAAATGAAATAATATTAATTTGAAAAAACATTAAGAAAAATTTAAGGTATTTTGAATATTTTTAAAATAATTATTACAATTAAATGTTTTATTTTGAATTAAATTGTAAATAAAATAAAAATAAAAATAAAAGTGATCCCTAAGCGCCTCTACGCTTTTTCAATGAGCTTGTTATATTTTTGTCTTAAATTATTGTCACCATATTTTGAGCTAATTTTTCATTTTATCTGAAATGAGAATTGACTTTCAGTCTTTATTTTTTATTTCCTATAATTATATTCCAAGCTATTTTAGTTTGACCTATTAATCTCAATTGAGAAAAATCTAATTTTCTTAGTAACCAGTCTTTTTATGATGAACAAAATAATAATAATAATCTTTCATTACATAGTTCCTATAGTTCATAAAATATGAGACTTTGTTATTTGTTATGAGGACTAAATTATTTCATTTTGAGATCAGATTAATATTTAGGTTTATTTAATAATAGTTTACTTTCGTATTAAAATATATATGAAATAATTGCATGGCTTATATAGTTCCTAATATTCCTATCATTTTATAATTATAAAAGATAGGTTACTTATCAGTAAAAAAATAAATGAACGGATGATTTATACATATAATTTGTGTTAAATAAATTTTAAAATATTATTTTCTTAATGAATTTCGAACACAATTCAGGAATTAAAAAAAAACAATTCTATAAATTGTTAGTTGTACGCATTTTATAAAAGCAAATGATGAATTATTTTTTATCAAATAATAAACATAGAATTAATTACTTGCAGTAGGAGGAAAAATATAGAGCTTTATGCGACAAAATAGAACTTGCACTGAAAATTTCAATAAATATAATTTAAATGATCGTAAATGAGACAGTTTTATGTAATATGTTATGTGAATTAAATTATATTCTATTATAATTAATATTTTAGTTAGTTTTTTTTAAATAATAATTCAATTGCATATTTACAAGTTAAAATAGAATGGAAATGCGGGGGATCGAACCCCGTGCCTCTCGCATGCAAAGCGAGCGCTCTACCAATTGAGCTACATCCCCAGCGCCGTAAGAGATACATTTTCTTATTATTTTAGGCCAACATTCAAAAGTTAAAAAAAATGTTGTTTATTCATTCACTTTGCATTATTAGTTTTATGAAAATGATATATATATATATATATATATATATATATATATATATAAGATTTTGACTTTTCTCTTTATGTATATATAATTTGAAATAGAATATATATATATGAACATATATATTATACTTATTTCCTTTCTCATGATTTTTACTTATACTTAGATTTCTCTTTTCTCTTTGCTATCTCGCACCTAAACTTCCTCTTGAAGGCATGAAAAAAATACACTCTTCAAGATGTCACCTATAGTTGGGCTTAAATACTATTATGCATAAAAATAAGCACATCATGAATTTAAGAGCCATGAATAAAAACACTATTTAAATCTTCATTCCATTGGGGATTAATGCCACCATAATAGTATATATACTCTTTATCCTTTTAAGATGGCTATTGATTCTTGACATTTTACACCAGCACTTATTATCCTCCCGCTATAAAATAAATATGATTCATGACACTCTGTTATTCTATATTAACCATTCGTGAAGTAATTATAACTATAAATACCTTAACTTTTGATATCATATGAGAGAGCATCCTATTAGCATGCAGCTATTAAAGGCATACAAAAGATTGGTATTATATAAGAGAGAAATGAAAGAAGTAATACAAATGGAAACTATCACTAGGAATTATGGCAAGTAGCAATGACTAATGCATGTTAGAAACTCTGTAAGCATGTCCTATATAAGGTAGAAAAACTAAGTAGAGATGTATGCAATATAAGTCTATAAAAAGAAATGGAATTTTAAAAAAAAAATTGAAGGTGATCAAAAAGATAAATTTTAGATAGCATTAAAAAAAATATTGTTTAAATAAAGGTTACAAAGAATGAAACCACTTCTAAGAATTTTGAAGATAAAAAATACTAATCTACCCAAGAGCCTACCAAAGGGGACACCATGTTCAGCTTTTATGCCTTGAGGAGTAGTATGGCTAAGGATCCTCTGTTATTAGATTTTGTAAGTGACTAGAGGTTATTATGATCATCTTCAACTATTTATCTAAAGATAAATGAATCACCTTGATAAAATTCTCTTCATATGAAATAGTAATGTACTACTAAAGGTTATCCCTTTAAGGTGGAAATTATAGTTCATCTTAGATGAAAAAGGCTCAAGGAAATTAATATGGATGACTATGGCTCAAAGAGTTGATGAAGTGACAACCGGTGAAAATGAGTGGATAATATTTACTAATATTAGAGTCAAAGTGGTGAATGGTCAATTTATCTAAGATTAAATTAAGATCATGTTAAATGTAAGAAGGAATACCAATATATTTAATTATTATTTAAAAGTTTGATGATGTAACCATTAATTAATTGCTAACACACTATGCTTGGCCTTTCTTATTGTGATTAGCTTAGAGATAGGGTGTATAAATATTTAGACATCAAATGTAAAATACACTCTGAGCCTTTTTGGGAATGAGTTGTATTCTATAGAAACATTTTCTCAAAAAGAGCTTTAAAGCTTGCCTAATTTAAAGATATTGTAATATTGTAAATTTTAGTGTAATGCACTATTCTTAAATATTTCATATCAAGATTAGATCAAAGGTATAAAGCATGACTAACTTAGGTAAAGAGGAATATTAGGTTTGTTTTAAGAAAATGGGAACATAAAAATATGTATAACTCATATTTAAGCTTATATTTTATGGCTAAAATTAGGGTCATCAAATGACAATGACAAAGACTTGTAAACTCTAATATAGATCCATATGAATCAATGGAAGGCATAGTAAAAATATATCCTATAGATTTTCTTAAAATGGTATGGAGTAATAAATAAGGTTTGTTTAATTTATATAGATTTTATCCATGATATATGTCCACATGTTTAATTATATTTTAAGTATAATCCTTAAGAGCACTTTTGATTATGTAATATTAATATTTTTTAGTTTAATACAAGTGATAAAGTTATTGAGCATATGGTTTAGATATTGATATCTTTTATTAAAGAAAATGATAATACAAAGTGTTGATCTCATATTTGGTGTACTCACAGTACACTAATATTTGTGATCTCTCTTAATCTTAGACCTATATTTTATTTATCTATTTTATTTAATTAAAGTAATATATATTATACTTAATACTCTATTAATTTTATCTAACTTGACTTCTTGAGCTATTAGCTTATATCTTAATTATATTTAATCCTAGCAATTTTTAGTTCTCTTATTGGGGTATGATATACGCCTAATAAGTTATTCTATGAAATGTACATCCTAATTGGAGGATTAATTGTTTCTTAATCCACCCATTATGACATTATATACACTATAAGGTTGAATCAAAGATCTAACTTTAATAAATTTATAATCTAGTTATTCTCAATGTTTGTATTGTTGGTTCACCCATTATAATATCATATACACCAAATGGGGTAGAACAAGATCAAACTATTTTAAGTTTATATCCTACTTGGACTTAATTTTATCATTTTATAGTTCATTAATAGTATTATGTGTATCTAATGGTATTGTATCAAGGCACTTATCTTAGTTAGCCTTAATTATATTATTCTTTAGCTCACTTATTATGGTATTATAAATATTTTATAAAGTTGAACCCAAGATATAATCCTACTAGGCCTATATCCTAATTAAAATCAAACATAATTTCCTCTTGATTTGGTATCATATGTACCAAAATGGGGTTGACCTTAGGATCTATTCTTGAATCTAAGCAATAGTAAAACAAGCCAAATCAAAGGATATGATACATTTTCTCAAGACAAAAAAAAGAGTTATCTGGGAAGGATATCAATAAGTTGTCCCAAAGTGGAGTAACAATCCACCTAAGATGAATCATCTCAAGTCAATTAGTGTTTGGAAAAAATTTGTCAAAGGTAGCTCAATAAAAGGGGATGGTTGGGAAAAAACTATGAGTCTTGTAAGGTAGAAATTACTAACTTAGTGTCAATTAGCTTAAAGAGAAATTTGAGCTAGAATTGGCCTATCAAAGAAGGTTTCACTAGGATTAATGGTATTAGTAATATCAAGCTTTGATCTTAAACGATGTAGATCTAAGAATTGGGTTAGTGTTTAGTCTTGTGGTGGTCTTGTATATTTTATAAGGGCTGGGATAACTAGGTCAAGTGCTTTGATAAGGACTAAAATAGACCATTAATCCCACCAAATGGTTTTGCTTAATCTCAAATGAAGAGCCAAGGAGCTAAAGACTAGAAGCAAATGACTAGAATCTGTATTTAGAGATTACATGTTATCAAAAGAGAGGTCAATAAAAGAGTAGTCGACTTAGTCATTATTTTGATAAGCTAGGTAAAAAAATTCTTAAATATGCATGTATTGTGTCATTGGATGACAGATATCAGACATCAGTAGTTAGCACGTTAGGTGATAGTTGATGAAAAATGTGTAAGTCGAATAATAATCAGAAGTTTACTTTATCATTTGATGCTCTGACCTAAACTAAATTACTAAGAACTTGGCACCCATTCTACCAATATAGTCTAAAGAATGCGACATAAAAGAAAGGAAGAATTATGTATAGAAATCAGACTTTGTATTTTGATGATTCCCTTTCTCAAAGGAGAGAGACTAGAAAGAATGAATGATACTAAGGTTAGGCACATGAACACATGATTCAAAACACATTGATAGATTGAATCCTTAGATTATCGAACCCCTACCCATAGCTCCTTGTTTAGAATTCAGAAGTTGAGACTTCCTAAATCTTTTATGCAGTTTTCTACTCTAGCCCAAAATGAATTAGATCCACTAGATATGAAATCCTTTAGACAACTTCTCTACATGCTTACCTTTTTCTTTGAAATGAGGTGATACTATTGAAAATTGTGTTGTGTTCAAAAATTGACTTGAACAACAATATTAAGCTAGTCAGATAAAAATCATTGAGTTGAAAAGACTAGTTAAACTAAGCCTCCCATATACAAGTATTTTGGAATGTTGAAGACAAAGACTTCGTCATTGAAAGAGACGAATGGAAGCTTTTCTAATGAATGAAATTGCTTTCCTTGGCCAAAGAATGGGATTCTTTGTATAATTGTAGAGTAAAGAATAGAATAAGAGAAAATAAGTAATTGAAAAGATACATCAATAATTAATATTTGATTGATGATGAATATTGATCATGAATTAGGTAATTGTCTCTAAGTTAGGTCATTATCTTGATAGAAAGAAAAATTGGACAATCAATATAAGACAAAAAATTGGTCATCAATGGATGACATGCATTTAACATTGATTTAGCGATTGTTGAACATTAGATATGACTTATTGATAAGTACAAATGAAGGTTAACAATTTTATATTGAGATGAAAGCTAAGCAGCAAAAGGCAAGTATTGAAGGATGAGTAATTGTGGTTGTTAACATCAATCAATGTTGGGTTATATGGATAGGCAAAGATGATTATCAGAGGAAGAGAGATAATGATTGCTGGCAATAGTTGGCATCAATCTAAGTGGTCTTAAATGTCAATAACAAAAATCACATGTTGGGAGATGGTTAACATGATAGTCCTTGTTGATCAAGACTAAGCAAATAGGGTGAAAGTGGAGAAGTCTAGAGAAAGCTAAATCCTGAAATAATTGATTGGAGTTTCAAAAGAAAACCAAAGTACTAGAATTTTCCAAGTCTGGAAATTCTCTCACTAAAAGCCCTCAACTATATAGAAATATAATTTATTTATAGACTTTTGAATGCAACATTATCATCATTTTTTAAGAATTTGAAACACTCCATCAAATAGCTTAAATAGATTCCTCTTAATCATCTTTGTTGACCTCCATGCATGTGTCATAAGTCAAGTCGAGCTCACAAGGTGAATTCGACGAGCTTCGCACAATCGAGCCAAAACGCTCGACATTATCAAAATCGGTTGAAATGATCTCCAATCGAATGGACTCGTCATCACGCGAATGTTGATATTGATCGTAGGCATATTACATAATTCGGCGACGATTAAGAAGGGGGTCGTCAAAGCGCTAACACGTATATCGAAGTCGGGAAGCCATGGTGATGCGCAAACAACCTCCGTTCGCAAAATTAATTACGTCGTTAGCGTTGAAATGTCAAAACCTATCAAATAAGACTATTCGCGCTCAATTCGGATGAGTATGCATGAATATCGAGCAATCGACATACATTACGCAAATCGAAATACACTCGACATCGAAAATAAACGACCCGACCACGAATCGAGCTCTCTCCATTGCATTCAAAATAAAATTGATCATAATAGACATCTTGCATAATTTCCGATCGAAGGAGAGTCGTTGATGCGCTGGCATGCATATCGAGGTCAGAAAGTCGCGACGATGCCCAAACGACCTCTGTTCACAAAATTGATTGTGTTGTTATGAAATGCAAACTATTAAATGACCGCTCGGTTCAATTGGACAAGTCCGTATTATGAATATCGAGCCGGAAACAATGACGACGCAAGAGAAACACTATAAGAAAACATTGTTCACGCATTATTCGCGCACACGTAGCACCCACGCGCACGGCGCGCCAAGCCTGGTCCCCGCGCACACTGCCGCTTGTGTTGACTATACCAGTACGCCTTTTCTTGGCGTGGTGAAATCTATATTTACTTGACGATATAAGTACGCTTTTTTGGCGTGGTGAAAAAATCTGTTACAAGTATTTAGAGACTCATGCATGTCTTTTGGGATGGTGGGAAGGAGCATTCGACCGTGATTTATACCACTCATACACTCCTTTCGGCGTGGTAAGCTATATCCAAAGTAGCTTTATACTGGGACGACGCGATGTCAAAATGCCAAACTTCACAGATGGGACCTACATAGCTTGATAGTAAACTATGTTGTGATATAAAATTACTATTTGAACTAACATTACAGGCTGTATAAGTACGCACATATATCTTTCTTGGTGGAGAAATCTGTTTCAACAGTAATTTAGCTATACCTTTTTTCTTTTGGAACGCGATTTAGGCCGTGATTTATACCACCATACACGCCTTCTGCGTGGTGGGCGACCCAACATACGTAGTCTACGGGATGACGCCAAGATGTCAAAATGTTGCCAAATTTTTAACGACATGATTCATAAAGCATTTAATGAAAATTTAACAATAAAGCTAAAATTAATGTTTTAACTTGACATTGCAAAATATATAAGTACTGCATATCTTTCTTGGGGTGGCGCTTCATACATGTACTGAGGCTCATACATGTCTTTCTTAACATGGGATGACGATTCGCCGTGGTGTTTACACCACCCATACATGACTTTCTGGCATGGTGTCCATCCCCATCATCTATGACGACTTAGAAGTCCTAAATACTATTAAAATTTTATCTAAAAATTTATACTTGTAATGAAATTTAGTTAAAACAAGTAATATTATACAAATCCTTAAGTTTAAATTAATGTTGAATCAAATACATCCCATACACTGAATGCTTAAATTCAAGTATTTGATGCACGTGGGCTTCCGGTTGAATCTTGGATCGAGGTTAACAAAACATAAAAAAATCAAATGTTATTATAATATGTTCAATCTAATAAAGCATCGAGAAGATTATTCATTATATGACAAGAATCGATCATCTATTATTAAATTAATAGTCGTGAAAATAATGAAACAATAAACCACCCAAATGATGGTTGTGTTAAATTAAATGAAAATTTTAACCGGAGGGGATACTTCTATCAAAATATAATTACAATTTCAAAACAAATTAACTTAGATTGAATATCAATCTAAATGTAGAATTTAAAATATTACTAAGCTATAAATGTCTAAGTGAAATTCAATATTAAAAACTTAAAGCCAAAACTTCAACTCGCCTTCCGCAATTATTTGTCGGAGGTAACAAATTAAGAAAACTCTAGCTCACAAAGGAGCCAAAGTCCAATCAAGTACACAACTATGTTTACTCTCAAACAATCTCATGCGCCAGGATGGCTCGTCCTCTAGCATTTCCGAAGCTCCACATGATGGAGTTACGACCAGAGTCCTCTGATCGGGTGGTTGTCGCCAAATGACTCCATTATATCACGCCACGATGTACTCAGATGTTCTAATGGCTCATCCTTTGAGTTGAATCATAGATACTTGATGAGAAAAAACTCTCATTAGCAGTAAACTTAAGTCTCCCAAACAAATATCACCCCAGTGTCTACAAAGATTTCTTCGTAACCCATGTGTTGTCAAGGATCCTTCTGGTCATTCACTCCTCCGACTAGACCCGCGACATGATGATAAATGAGATCTAGAGGCACATCATCGCTCCAATCATCCACTTTAAGTTAAATATAATGAATTTCATAAATCTAAATTCTTAAACTCACATCATACTGCTACACGCATTGCGAATAACGACTACCCATCGAAAGTTCTGAGAGAGGTAATTAACTATGCTTTGCGCTTATAAAAAACTTAGAACTGATCTAAAGTCCTCACAAAATGAGGGCAAAATTTGGGTAGTGATCTACTATTTATTCCCGAAAATTACAGACACTTTAAATCACCCTTCATCGAGAGTTGGTGAATTTTCTAACCCAATCTTAAGATTTTTGAATATCTTTATGATTTAAGGAACTCAAAATTAAATGATCTCATGTTCATCAACTTTGTTTGTTCATGCTTATTTTATTATGAGCAAATAACATTTAGAGAGCATTTAATCCGTCAAATGATCTTGAAAACTGTTCAATGTGCTTCCAAGCACTTAATTTATGCTCATTTGGCCTCAAATTTGTATGATTTTGAACATGTTGGATTAATCTCATTGGATCACTTCTTGATTATAAATTTGATTAAAATGAATTTTGATGATCTTAAAATCAATTCCAAAAGTTTCCATCACAAATACTTAGATATTTTAATATCTGAAAATAATGTCAAAATTAATATCAGATTAGCTTAAATTTAAGAACAATATCAAACATATTACCCACTAGATCACAAGTTCAAGTAGAAGTCATATCTAAGGTGAGCTCAAGTTTGAAAGTAAACAATGCTTTGATTAGAAAACTTTGCTTACAAGGCTAAAGAGGTTAACAACAATGGATTGGGAAAGGCTAAGAATTTGACTCAAAAACCCTAAATTGTTCTAATATTAATTGACTTCCAATTTGATCCAAGTTAAAAGGTCAACAAAAAAAAATCATGATTGAAACTTATCAAAATCAACTAGATTTGATTTTGGAACAACCTAGCTCATAACCAACCTCAATCCAACTTGAATGATTTCAAGCTAATCTTGGGCAAGCCTGAATCAACTCGAAATATAATCATCAACAACCTAAGAGACAGATCTTTGCCCATTTAATTACCATTCTCTCTCTAAAATCACTCATTCTAACAGAATCAATCACCCAAATCATTCTAGATTTCAGTGTAGTTGAGCATGATGATGAATGATTAGAGAGAATTACAATCCTCCAAATTATATTTATAGACCAAAATGAAGTCTTCCATCTCCAATAAGTTGTCCTTATCAGTTATAAATATAGTACATGTTCAAGATTAAGAAAAAAATGGAACTATACATCTAGTGATCTGCCTTTAATCAAGAAGATACTCTATGCACTATTCTACTGAGTACAAGTCTAAAAAATTAATATCAAAATCATGAGTTTGAATCTCATCTATTTCATAATAAATTCATCTGCGAAATAATATATGAGCAAAAATAAAACTTATTCTGGAACAAAAAAAAACATTCAAACACAGGTTGCTATTCCCAATTCTCACCAAGAACTCAATATAACTAAAGCCATCACACAGTCAACAATGATTTCAGTCTACGGGCCTCTGTGGCCACAGATTCCTGATCAAAAAGAGCAGACACAACTGCAACACCTTTCAGATTTGGCACATCAAGTTTCATAACCGACTTCACATTTCCTGCACCAATGCCACCAATGGCAACCACAGGAAGCTTTGAAGCCAAACAAACAACTTTGAGTCCCTCTAAGCTAACGGTTGGATTGTTCTGTTTTGTGTTAGTTGGGAAAACTCCACCACAGCCAATGTAATCAGCACCATCAGCCAAGCTTTCATGGCTTGTGCTGGGGTTTTACAGGACATGCGATCTTGCCTGGACCAAGAATTTTACAGCCATCTCTACCGCATATCAGATTGGCGCGGCACGCCATCAGCATCACAGGCAAGGGCGACATCAATCCGGTCGTTGATCAGTAAAGGAACATTGTAAGGACGGCAAATCGCCATGCACTGCATCGCTTTTTCGATGAATTCGCTAGTTTCTGCTTCCTTTTCTCTGAAATTTGTAAAGAAAGTAGACAAGTTTCGATACCAATACAGAGAATATAGAAGATTTTAACTAAAATAGTGCTGATCAGAAACACAGTGAAGAACCTTAGCTGAACGATGGTGGCACCTCCTTCAATGGAAGCTTTAACAGCTTCTGTAATGGAGCGAGCCCATTTTCTATTCATTCGAGAGTCAATAGCATACAATAACAAACTACTTGCATTGAATCGCAATTTCTGGGCATAGTTATTTAGTTGATTCTTCAGCATGAACAGGTGATCAAAGGGACCTTGGGATCCATTTCCTATCATAAGATCCTTACTGTAAAGCAGAGCACTCTCCACAAAGCTTTTAGCCGCCTGCATGAATTATTGGAACAAATATGCAGGAGATTTTAATTTAGGAGACATGTAATGCAAAATATAATGAAGCTGAGATAGCACAGAAAACAAGTTTGTGAATGATATATTTATTTTGTAAGGTAGAAAACATGCTGAGAAGTAAACGTAGTCAATTAAAAGTATCATATTTAAGAATGGGTTATACACATCCAGCTACAACATGACTAAACATGGGTCCCATCGATATACATAACAATCCTTCCTTTATGATATATTAATACTTTGAGTTATAGAAATATCTTTGCCTGATCAACTTAGGAAAAGCCAATCTGGTATCACCGGGTGTGGGTGCATGGACCAACACATCAACAACAGAACAGACCAAAGTGTCTGAATCTATAAAAGTAGCATATAAAATAAATTATGAATATTATATGCATATAAACATTTCAAGATGGATCAAACTATTTTCTAATGACAAGACAATCTTGAAAAAATATTGAATCAAGAGGGTTTGATTTCTTGTCAAGCAAATTTTTGATTGATTTCCAAAGGTCTTAACCTTTGAGAATATTATCTTAAGAAAATCTCCCATTTATGGTTAGTGAATTGATCCCAATCATAAATGTGGGATTCTCTAGCGAACAAGATATCAAAATACTCTTCCCCACTAACATGATACTAGAGCACAGGATTAATCTTAACCGTAGGCTCCTTTACCCCTCCACCAAACTTCCCAAATCGCCTCCCCTTGATCATGTCTCAGTCCATCTCTCGTATAGCGCACCTACTCTTGATTGCACAACCCAAATTGTGACCATTCACACATTGCTGAATGTTTCAAGCATAACATGTGCTCGATCACCTCCAAATAAAGTGTCAATAGACAATCATCATCATATCATATGTTTGCACCCAATTCCACCCTAATCCCACTTGTTAGCAATCTCACATTGCGCACTGCCACACCAATGCTTTCAACAAGATATATGTTTGCCTAAATCTTACCTCAATTTTTTCCTCTTGTCAATGTTTGTCGATGGCCTCCTATACAACTCTTAAAGAAACAAAAACCCATCCATTATTACTAAATTTAACAAACAGTTAACTCCAAAATCAATTTTAAGTCAGCCCAAAAAAATCATTATGAGTTGACTTGACTCAAAATTAAATCTATTTCAATTGGAGTTTAACTCAAGCTATATTCGATAATTTTAAGTTCAAGCCAAAAAAAACTCAATCAAGCTCAACTCATTAGTAACCTCTTTAGCCTATATTATCTCTAACTTCCAGAAATATTAAGATACCTTACAAAGAAAGTGAATGAACTATCGCAGTGCATACTATTTATTATTGATTCAATAGTTTAATAGAAATAGCATAAGTTTTTTGTTGCCAACTTAACCATTTTGGCTTCACCCAGCACTGTAGCATGTATAATCACAATTGATAGCAGATTCTACAATCCCTGATATTGCAATGATCATAGTGGTCACGGTTGTGGGGGAAGACTTTTTCCCCTTGCTCTCACTGTAATTGTACTGATCAATCTTCATATCATTGTTCAATCAAATTTGATTATCTCTCAATTGTGCAACATGTATAGAATCCTATTTATAGTCTCTTCGACTCTTACTACCTCTTCTAGGTCTGTAACCCTTAGTGAGATTATGATCACCCAGTTCAACACTCAGCAATGTGTCTGCCTGCTATTTCCTTTAACTTTGTAGTAATTGTTTATGGTACATGCTGGATTTTAAGCTATGATATTCAATCACATATGGCTAGAAATTAGCTGCTATTCTCATTTTTTGACACGTTCTTTTCATCTACCATTGCAACTCCATGTAGTTTCCCGTTTGAGAATGCATTCTGACATTTGGTGTTCTATTCCAACCCTTACTAAGGGTTGCAATACTTTATAACTTTTGTTGAAAATTATTCTCAAGTCGCATGAGTCAATTTACTAAAGTGAAGGCCTGAAGTCTTGCCAGTATCTTGCACCTTCTATCAGGAAATAAAAATTCATTTTCTACAACAATTAAAACACTTCATTATTGATAATACTTTGAAATATATGCAATCTCAATTTAGCTTACTTTGTGATGACAATGAAATCATTTATCAAATCTCATGCCCCTGTAAGCTTAATATAATAGGGTTGATGAGCACAGTTGATGAGCACAAACATTGCTAACTGCTCGATGTATCCCTAACATTGACATTCCTTATGAACGTCCCTCACCAAATATTATAGTATCCCTAATTTTTGGTAGGAATATCAATCATCTTTAAAGAGTTAGACTCTCATAACACTTACTTTGCAAAGGCATCCTCAATATGAGTAGGGTGTACTATTATAAACTGTCTCTAGTACATCAATTATCTTTAAAGAGTTAAGCACTTATAACACTTACTGACCTCAAGAGCACGAGAGATTGAATCAAGTAATGAATTTTTTTTTTTTAAATATGATAAATAAAATCGCTTCACATGTGGGTAATGGTGCAAAGCATTTTACAAAAATCAATTAATATATAGAGTGAGAGATGATCAACAACAACAAGCCTTTATCCCACTCAGTGGGGTCGAATTTTATATGAATCTTTTGTCTCCTGTATATGTATTAAATTCTCATTTAATTCAAGTATACTAAGGTAATTTTTTTTACATCTTAACCAAATCTTTTTAGGTTTACCTTTACCTTTCTTAACATAAAAGAAAATCTCTAAATCTATTCTTAGCAGGTTATGGTTTATGTGGCAAATCATCTAAGGCGACTCTCTCTAATCTTATCTGTCTTTGTCAACTTTTCTGAACATACTCATTTCACATTTTATCTCTAGAGTAAAGCCATTCATCCACACAGCATTCATCTCTTGCAACACTTAGTCTTATGCTTCTCTTTTATTGGCTAACATTCTACACCATAAATTCTAGGTCTTACCACCATCTTATAAAATTTTCTCTTAAGTTTAAGCGGTGACTTCTATCACACAATAGGCCAGATGCATTCCTTCACTTAAACCATCCAACTTGAATTCTACTAATAACATCTCTATCTATTTCACCATCATTTTGAACAATAGAGCCTAAATATCTGAATCGCTCATTCTTTTTAATGATTTGTTCACCTAATATCACAACACTATCACTAAAACTTTTACAGCTAAAACTACACTCCATATATTCAGTTATAGATCTACTTAAACGAAAACCTTTAGACTCTAAGGTTGACCTCCATAATTCAAGTTTCTCTTGCACTCCCTCTCTAATCTTATCAACAAGAAGAATGTCATTAGCAAAAAGCATACACCAAGGTACATCTTCCTGTAAATGCCTAGTAAGAACATCCATAACTAAAGCAAAAAGATAAGGGCTTAAAGCTGATCCTTGATGTAATCTAACTGAAATAGGAAAATATTTTGTCAATCCTCCTTATGTTTGGACACAAGTAATAGCTCTAGTATACATATCCTTAATGACTTGAATATAACCAATATTAACTCCTTTCTTTTCTAGAACTCTCCAAAGAACATCTCTTGAAACATTATCATAAGCTTTCTCTAAATCAATAAATATCATATGTAGATCCTCCTTGCTTTCTCTATACTTCTCCATCAAACCTCTTAACAAATGTATAGCATCCATAGTAGATCTACTTGACATGAAATCAAACTGATTGTGAGAAACTTTTGTATCACATCATAACATATGCTCGATTACTCTCTCCCATAATTTTAATGTATGACACATTAACTTAATTCCTCTATAATTTGCACACTCTTGTGCATCACCTTTATTCTTAAATATAGAAACCAACAAACTCATTCTCCACTCATCTGGAATCTTTTTAATGTTTAAAATAACATTGAAAAGATTTGTAAGCCAAGAAATTTTTTGATCTCCTAAACATTTCCACACTTATATTGGAATATCATCGTCTACTATTTTTCACATTTCATTTTCTTTAAAGCTTCTAACTTGATTTACTAATCTGACGATAAAATAAAATTTTTTATTTTTATTTAGGGTGTAAAGTTCTTAAAATCAATCGTATTTTAGATTCTTGTTGAAAAGTTTATCAAAATCTCATCCACCTTTTTTGATATATTTTTAAGCACCTTATAATTTTTCATACCTCACAGCATTTAGATCTTTCTTCTTATCTTTGGTTAAGCTTATATCTGTCATCTTTCTTTTGTTGGTGTCATTATATAAATCACTAAAATTTTTTTTCGTCGTATATTATTTTCTTAGAATCTCTTTTTATATTTTCTCAATTCTCTCAATTTTTTATATAAACCAAGTTTTATAACAACACTTATTTTTTATCTTTTCTCATTCATATATTTTTATTAAAAAGTTTTCTTTTTATTCTCCAAGATATTTTAGAACTGCAATTTCACTTTCTTTTTCTCACATAACGTTAGCTTCTGAACATCCATTCTAAACTCTTTATACTTTCTTAAAAATATTTTTATTAATGTTCTTTGTTCACTAATCACAATAATTTAATTTATTTTTAAATCTTCTTTCATCTTTAAAATCAGACTAATAATGATGTTGGGTATTTAAACTTTCACTTGGAATGGCTACAATATTTACAATCTAAGCGATATATTTCTTTATCGAAATAATCAATCGTGTTTTCTTAGATCCATTTTTATAAGTAATAATATCTTTTTCTTAAATAAATTATTCTACAAAATCATGTAAAAAAAATCTAATATAGTCCTCATTCTTTAATTAGTAAACCATAATCAATCATGAATCTTTTAAAATCTTCTACCACTCTACCAAACGTACATTTAAATCTCCTCTAAATACTTTTTTTCAAAAGTATCTTTATATTGTCTAATTCATTCCAAAAATTTTCTTTTATATTACATCCAAACTTACTTGAGGGCATAAAACTTATAACATTGATAATCTTAGTATGAACAATAATCTTTAAAGCTATAATTCTATCCATTAATATTTATAACATCCTTCAAACTTTTACCTATAATCACACCTACGTCATTTCTAATTCGACTTCTACCTGAATACCAAAGGTTAAAACTTAAACTATCAATCTCCTTGGCTTTCTCTCAAGCCTATTTAGTTTCTTGAACACATAAAATATTTATCTTCATCTTCCTATGAACCATAATATCTATTAATTCCATTAATTTACCTGTAAGAATACATATATTCTAAGTTCCTAAACTAATTATAGTTTCATGGACTAACTTCTTTGTTCGCATCCATCCATAATGTGAGAACCCTTATTTATTTAACACTACGCAGACGTCGTGGCTGCACTTCTCTATTGTATTGACGCGTCGCTTCGGGGGCATTAAGATATTTAAAGGATTCATGTCATGATTATTTAAAAGACTTACATTGGTATTTTTCTTGACTCTCCACTTTTCACATTGGACTTGGGGCGGAGTAGTGTTAGAGAGAGAGAGATGATAGAAAAAAATACTTAAAAATCTCCATCATCTTAGGATGTTAGGAGTTCATTCTTCATGAGGCTGATTGATTTTTATTTAATCAAATTCCCACAACATAGATATTAAGATTTATTTAGATCTACTTCTTATGAACACGAGCATCCATAGTTAATTGCCCCTCTACCATAGTAGGAGCACTCTTATTAAGATTGAAAACAAGCATTAATCTATGGTGGGTATTTGGTAATTGTGAAATGGATGACTATTTGGGATAAAGGAGAGTAATCCGATCAAAATTCCATGATTACTATCTCAATTATTCCTATCAACATCGGAGGACTAATAGCCCTAATGTTGAGAACGGATTAGCAACCATGGATTGCCTCATCCCAAGAATCCAAGCTAGAGTTATTGTAAGTGTTTGTTAAATTAGTTAAGCTAAATTTAATTTGTTAAGTTTGCCAAATGATTTAGTCTCTTGTGATTTTATCTTTTAGACAAAATAATTTGAGACTTTTATGAGTTAAGTAGGATTATTGTTAAATAAAGTTGAATTGTAGACATAAATTAAGTTTATATCAATTGGAATGCTTGATTGAGATGGGCTTATATCCATTGGAAGGTTGTGCATTTATATGAGTAAAATCTTCTTTGTGGAAACATATTAGGCTTATATCGATTGGAATATCATATATTTATGTGAGTGAAGTTGCCTTTACACAACAACATCCATTGAATGCCAAGTAAGATGTGGACTTTACCTCACAAATATAAGTTAGTCTTACATTCATTTGAATATTTAGATTAAATGTGAAGGTTGCTTGTGATTAATGGTTGGGCTTACATTCATTGAAATGCCTAATTTTGTACGATGTTTGCTTTGCAAACATATGTCGGATTTACATCAGTTAGAAAGCTTCTTTTTTTTAAACAAAAAGATAGAAATTTGATTTCATAAAAAAGAAATTACAAGATCCTTAAAAGGATAAATCTTAAATCTAATGCTCAAAGAGCAACAAAAGAAACATAGCAGACAAATCCCCATCTAAGTACAAAAGAGAACAAGAACAAATAAATAAATAAATAAAAGCTCCAATCAAGTGAGAACCATCTAAAAGAAAAAGCCGGTAAGCACCAAGTGAGCAAAGACTCCCAACCTATAAAAAAATCACGCCACCTTGAAAAGAATAAGCAAAATATATAAAAAGCAAAAGGAAGAACTCGGAAATAACTAGCAAGAGGCTCAGGCTCAGTAAAGCATTCTCTGGGAGAAACAAATATGTGAGCATCTAAATTTCAAAAAGAATGATTATAATCACATAAATACTACCAGCCAAATAACAGAGAGAAATGATAGCATCAAAGCCAAAGGCAACCAACAATAAAAGGAACCAACCAAGGCATCCGAACATAAGACACAGGAAAGATCACGAGAACAAAACCAGCAGCACCAAACCAGGCAAGCACCCACCCAAGCTCCAAAACCTAAAGCCACCAAGACAGAAACAACAAAAAACTAGCACAACCAGACAAATCCACCAAAGCGGAACAACACTAAATAGAAAACTAGCCCAAGAAAAACCAACTATCAAAGAAAAAGCCAAGGTATTGGTTCTTTTCTATTAGACTTATCATGTTGATCCTAGTTCTTTTTACTTTATTTTCCTATCCTAAACCTTCTCTCTTTATCTTTTCCTTTTGGTTTTCTTTGAGCTGAGCTTGTTTTGGTCTCTTGATTTCGTGTCTCTTGCTATTTTATTCTGTGGGTTTGGTTGTTTATGTCAGATGCAATTTCTTCAATTGGTGAGTGGTTGCTCTGAGAGGGCCTCTGTTGGGCTATGTTTATTACCTCTTGGTTTTCGTTGGTTGCCTTCTGCTTATGCTTGTTTGTTGTTTTTTTTGTTTTCCTGGTCGACTGGGTGGTTGCTATGTGGTGGCCTCTATTGGGTTTTTTGGTTGTCTGTCCCCTCTTGGTTTTGGTTGGTTGTCTACTGTACCTTGGCTTTTTCTTTGATGGTTGGCTTTGCTTGGGTTGGTTTTCTTTATTTGGTATTGTTCCTGCTTGCTGGTAGCGATTTGTCTCTGGTTAGCTGTGCTAATTTTTTTTTATTTCTGTCTTAGTGGCTTCAGGCTCTGGAGCTTGGGTGGAGTACTTGGGTTGCCTTAGTTTGGTGCCTGTTGGCTGGTTTGCTCCTGTGATCTTTCCTTTGGAGTTGGTTTTACAGCACTTGTGTGCTATGTTGTTGGATGCCTTGATTAGTTCGTTTTATTGGTGGGTGCCTTTGGCTTTGATGCTATCATTTCTCCCTGTTATTTGGCTGGTTGCATTTATGTGATTGTAATCCTTCTTTTTGAAGTTTGGATGCTCACATATTTGTTGCTCCTAGAGAATGCTTTTCTTGAGCACTGAGCTCTTCTTTGGCTATTTGAGTTCTTCCTTTTACTTTATATATATTTTGCTTATTCTTTTTCTAGGTGTATTGCAGGATTTTCTTCCAGGTTGGGAGTTGCAATTCACTTGGTACTTGCTGGCTTTTTCTTTTCAAATGGTTCTTGTCCTGCTACTTTTTGGAGCTTTTATTTTTTTTTCTTGTTCTTTGTTCTCTTTTGTTCTTAGATGAGAATTTATATGTTAGGTTTCTTTTGTTGCTCTTTGAGCATTAGATTTATGAATCAACCCCTTTAAGAATCTTGTAATTTCTTTTTTATTTATGGAATAAATTTCTATCTTTTTGTTTCAAAAAAAAAAACAGTAGAATGTGGAGGCTGTATATAAAACTTATGATGTAAAACATTTAAACAGACAGAAAGGCTAAAGAGAAAAACCTGAACAGCTTGCAGCATTGGAGTACCTTTAGCAAGTTCTGCTGCTATATATGACGCCAAAGTGCAACCAGTTCCATGAGTGTTACGTGTCATTATGCGTGGTCCACACAGCTCATGAAACTGTTCCCCTATAGATCATATCTCACAATACATCAGATATCATATACCTAGTCCAATGGATCTCAAGGAAAACAGAAAAGGTGCATAAACAAAAACCATGCCACAGGAGAGAAATGCACCAGTCATACCATCATAAAATATGTCAATGGCGTCTGATGAACCTGGGAGATCCCCACCTTTCACAAGCACATTCCTGTATCACAAAATATTACCCAAGGCTATCTACAGATGCTATTTAGATACAGAAAAAAAGTAAGCAATTATTCAAGATCACTATCACTTGTATGGGCGTATAGCACATTAAGGAAAAAATAGAACAAAGTGGCAGGTACAATAATGCTCTGCTAGATACTAAAACCAAATAGCAAATAGCAAACAGCAATTCTTCCTCCTCATAAATGTCATTTTGTAACATACCTAGCCCCAAAATCATGTATAGATTTTGCAGCAAAACGCAAGTCACCTACAGTATCCAACGACATTCCTCCAAGTAGGACCGAAGCTTCTTTCATATTTGGTGTAACTATATCAGCCAATGGAAGAAGCTCCTTGCTATAATATATAAAGATCATAAATTCAAAAATTCTGTTAGTTCTTTATGAATTAGCATTACTAACCAAAAGAACAGAAAGCCAATTGTCTCCACAACACAATGAAAAAGCTAACTTCATGAAAATTACAAATACGTGTATTGCTCACCAAAACCCTCCGACTGTGGATGGACCGGAAAGCACATCACCACTCGTAGAAACCATGACTGGATCAACAACTACAGCTGCCTTCAAGGGAATAAAAATACATGAAGAGCCACAAGATCGAATAGTTTGTGTAAACTATGGTGATGTAAATGAGAAGTGACCACAAACCTCGGACAGGAAACTCTTTTATGCTCTGGCATAAGACTGTGATTATACCTGGAGAAGGAAGCATGCCAGTCTTTATCTGAGAATTCAAAACAATGATTCATTAATAAAATAGAACAAAAAAATTCCTTAAAAAACACAGAATAATAAAATGGAAGTTAGAGAAGTGTGGAAAGCCAACAAAACAGTCCATTCTTTGTTCTGATGGACAAGCTTGTATGGCATTACAAAAATGGAGCCAATTTTTTTTTATTTTGATAAGCAAGAATGTATGCAATCAAAAAGCTGTAAATAACACCAATAAATAAATACATAAGGTCATTGATGCAAAGTGAATTAGAAGAGCTCATACATATAACTAATCAAGATTTCAAATCTTGATATTGTCATGATATCCTTTAAACAGAACTTCATCATGTAGCTAATACAAGAGATGAGAACGACTTGCCATCTTTAGTATGACATTGCTGGTTAGCACTTATGATTCTCAAAGTTAATCACAAAATATCTAGTTACTGTTTGAACTTGCCTTTATGAATCATCTTTTGCAAACACTCAGTATCTGGTGTCAAGCAAACTAAATTTTTCTCTGAAATTTCATAATGATTGTTCGTTCTTAAAGCTAAAATGCGTGCAACCTCCAACCACAACATTGTTCTCAATTGCATGTTTTTTTTTGAGAGAGATTTACATACATATATAGCACACAATTCTTATACATTTACATACATAACACTTAATTTTGATATTTACAAATATAGCACTTTTCTATGCATGAAAAGGTGCATTTCACTTTAAAAATTAATAATGATGCTATTTTGATGTAATATTAAAGATTTTGGTGTCATTTAGTAAATATTTAAAAATTATATGCTATGTATATAAATGCCCTCTGTTTTTTTTCTTTATAGACAACATGATAGCAATAGTGATAGCTTATAATCGACAATTCGACAAACCAGCAATCCTAAGGCAGTTCACTGTCAATGGACAGGAACCGAAAAAAACTAAGGAATCAGAAAGGAAAGAAGAAATTCAAGAGAAGGAAAAGCTGAGAATCTTTTTCATTGTGTTTCTCCTCAATATAACAACATAATATACCTCTCTAATACCATGATAGTAAATCCTAACTAACCTTCTCATTGCAGGACACATGTCCCTACCTTTAATCATTTTCCCACTACTCTCCTTGAGGCTAATGCCATCAAAAAATATTAAAAGGTAATTTATTCACACACTCATTCAACCATGTTAGATCCCATTAACTTGATAGTCCTGGAGCCATGCTGGCTTCTTCCTTTTTCTTCGGCCATGCTGCATCTTGTTGCTGGCAACTAGTTTTTCCTGGGCTTTAATGTTGTCCATTGTTCACTAGTGGTATCAAATAGCACCTTCACTATCATGCTGTATATCTGAACATCTGAACTATCAGAGAATTATCCTTCCAACTTTTGAACCAGTTATCTGAATATCAGAATATCTGGATATCTCAAGTAATACATGAACTACTGGCATTAGCTTTCGTGATTCTAAAAGTTCAAACCAGATATCTACTTAGATCCTTCTCTGATAATCCCGGCTGTTTGAACTTGGCTTTAATCAACATTTTACTAGCAACCTACCGAGCTACTGGGATCAACTATAAACGAATTAAAATTTTCCTTCCGTGTGTATCTCTATTCCCAAAGCGTATACAAGTGTATACTTTTGCAATAACACTAATCTGATTTATATGTTAAATTTTATTTATGCACCACATTGTCACACCTCTGTCCCTCTGAACATCTGAATACGGATTATCCTTCCTACTTTTGAACTACAGATATCTAAATATGAGAATATCTTTAATGATACAAGACCCGGGCATGATTTGTCATGTATGGTATCACATTGCAGATACCAACCTCATATTAGAAGAGGGAGTATAAAAAGCATAAATTAACATTATTGAATTAACTTGTTAGTACAAGCATAAATGTGCCAACATACAAGCAAAAGAAGAAAACAATAAAGAAAATACAATAAAAAAGAATATCCTAAATAATAGAGAAATATAATTATAATCAATATGACAGAATCCTACTATAAAAAGTTAGCATATGTGATAATTTTAATATAGTAACACTCATCCACAAGGTTAAAAGTGATATAGAAGATGTCAACTTAAGTTTATCAATGACAATTGAAGGTTTGGTTGCCCACAGGTTACGAGTGTCATAACTTGGAAGAATGCAACAAAATCTATGAAAAGAGTATTGTGAACAAACACAAGGAATTGGTACAATCTCAGTCTCAGAGAAAGAACGAATAAATCACTAAACATAGGTATTTGACAGAAATAGAAGAAAATTGGTTAAATATTTTATTTCATCACTTATGTTGAATTTATACAAGTCTATGAGAGTGAATAGTAGGAAATATTCAAAATTTAGGATCTAAAAATTAACCATATAATAAATTACAATTAAGATAGCTCAAGGATTGATGAAGTAGTGATATCATGAAACAATGAGGTGGAATGGAGAGAATAAGAAAGAAGTCAAAGTAGCATGAAGTGCAATTAGCGGGTTTAGGGGATGTTTTGTTAGTTGAAAAAGGAATGTAATATAAAAGAAATTAATGTAAAAGAAATATAGTATATTTAAAATGATTTGTGATTATTTGAATGAATGTAAATTAAATTCAAGAATTTATTTTTGACGTTTGATTTATGTAAAAGTAACATTAATATAAATCTCAAAAAGTGATCACCAGCGGTGGATAATAGCGGCGAAACAATGGTGGCGAGCGGTGGACAACCCGGATGGTCGAGTGGTTAGTGGCCAGTCGGCACGACAATGGCGATTGGTGGTGGGCGATGGTGTGTGACGGTGCACTTTGCACTGACTCATGTAAAGTAAAATTACCCAAAATGGGTGAAATTTTTTTTCATTGGGTTTGAACTAATGGCTGAAAAATAAAAGCATTAAAATTTTACATTGTACTTCTTTTTCAACTAACCAAATAACCCCTTAGTGTCATGGACTAGCTGGCAGGAGTTAGGGAAAGCGGGCTAACAAGAGCAAGCTGCAGCCGCAATCTAGCATAGATGGGGTGAGAACCAATAAGGGCAACTAATCAAGCAGATGGTCTACTAGGTGAAGTCTAGGAATTTTTCACATTTTGCCTCAATCAAATAAATGAATATTGTTCATTCCAAACTTGCCTTTCAATTTTAAAGAATGCCACTAATTAACCTTTAGTAAAAATGTTGCAAGTTGTTCACTAATGGTGATAAATAGAGTACAAATTAGACAATTATTCAGCTTTTATTTTATAAAATGTCTATTAACTTAAATATGCTTAGCATGACCATATTGTAATGAGTTATGTGCATTATTGATGCTTACATTGTAATCAAATAGAGATTCATAAGGCCTTTCTATTCAACCATTAAATCATCTAGTATAATTTTTACCATAGTAATTTATAGATTCCTAGAGCCATAGATCTAAATTCAACTTTTATGCAAGAACTTGCTACTATATTTTATTTTGTAATTCTCCAAGTCAAGAGATTGCCCCCTAAGAATGTATAATATCTTGAATTTGACCTCCTATCAGTCATAGACCCTATATAATCAACATGTGTGAGCATCAAGAGTCAAATCTTCTTATTTTTTTAGTAAAATTATGTTGCCTAAGGTTTCCTTTAGATATCATGAAATTTGATACACAACCAAACAAGAGAGTGTCTTTCCTATCAACGGACGCTAGCTTTAGTTTGCTGGCTGGTTCAATTGGACCTTGAATCAGTCGGTGCTAGCCTTTTTTTGTTGTGGGTTTAGTTATATTAGGTTTAGGTTTTATTTAACTTAATATAAATAGTCTTTTATGTAGTATTAAGTTTCAATTTTGCTATTTTATGTTTGAACATTATTGTTCTCTATTTTCCCCTCGTGGGTGATGTATCCTCTTCTCCTTCAGAGGTGTAGTTGTATCATGGTTGAGAAGAGGTGGAAAACCTAATTTTTATCTTCAAAGGTTGTTCCATGTCACTGTCTAGCAATTTTCCTGTCACCAACTAAATTGCAATTGCTTTTCCTTCAAGCTACACCATCAACCACAACTGCCATTCCATACATCTACAACAGCCGATCTCCCTAGGTTTTTCCAATTATGGTTTTTCTACAACACCTAGCTCTTCTTCTTACCTTTTACACCATCTTGTCAATCAAGAATGGAGTTATTTGGTATCAAAGTTAGATTAGCCCTAGATCTATCTTGAATTACACCTATCCTTACCAAATCCAATCCACTTAACATAAAACCACCTACCTAACATCACCTTCACTTGTTGACCCACCCAAACTTTTCTCTGCAACATTTGGCCAACCCAAATATCCCTCCTTTATCATTCAACCTACCCTAAATTTTCCCAATTATCCCTCTTAGCCAAACACCAAGACTCATCTACAACCCTCAAGCCTAAAATTCCCCATCTTCCACTTACCTAAAACCTATTGAGAGATTTATCATGCCAAGGAGAAATCTTCAAAGAGGGGCTCAAGAACTCACTGTGGAGGAAATGTAGCATGAAATTCTACAACTATAATGTAATCTCATTAAACTGGAAAGAATACAACACAGGGAAGTCACTGATAGCCATAGTGTTGACAAATTGAAGAGAGAGAGAAAGGAGAACCTTTTTCCCTAAAATTTTTCAGTGATGAAGAACCAATATCATGATGGTTTGGCATTAAGCATAAGAGAAAAGATAATTATCTTAGGGTGAAGATTCATTTGATGGACTTTGAATGGTATGGATCCAAATGAGTTTATTAAGTAACTTCAAAGTATAGAATCTGTTTTTTTAGTACAATGACATCCCTCAAAATATGAGTCAAATTAGTGGCCATTAAACTTGAAAAGAGCACTTCTCTGATGGGAGAATCTGAAGTACATGTGCTAGTGTGAAGCAAAAGCAAGATCACCATGTAATCTAAGATGAAGTGAGAGCTGCAACGTAAGTATATCCCAACACATTACAGATAGGATATTTTTTTTAAACTCCATAATCTGCAATAAAGAAACCTGATTATAGAAGAATATACAACAGAATTTGAGCAACTCATGCTGAAATGTGAGTTTGTAGATCCAGAGGAGAATACCATGGCTTATTATCTTGGAGATTTAAGACCATCTATTGGAAATGTGGTACAATTATAGCCCTACTGGTCCTTGGTTGATGTGCAAATCTTAGCTTTGAAGAAGGAGAAGTAACACAAGAATATCAAGACTACCTCCCTTCAAACAATGGTCGACCATGGGAATAGATAGCAGTATACCTTCTAGAGGTGTAAAATCTGCCCAATGCGAGGAAATCAATGTAAAGAAAATTGAAAAGACCAACACCCCTAACACTCTTCGAACCAGAAAATACTTCAAGTGTCATGGCTACAAACATAGCCCCAAATTGCCTAAACAAGAGAGTGATTTTCATCACTAAACAGAGTCCAATTAAGGAGGTGAATAGTGAAGACTCAAGATATGAGAGAGATGAGAGATACGAGAATGAGTACCAATTTCCAACAAATAAAGGAGAAATATTTGTGGCAGGTCCTACAAACTGAGCCCAAGAGGGAGTATTAGTTGTTTAGACCTGACTTCTTCCATTCTTGTTCTAGTGTAAAGGGAAGTGTGCAGCCTTACTATTAATGGAGGCAGTTGTGATAATGTTGTTTTTACTCAAATGGTGGATAAATAGAATCTTTCTACACAAGCATTCCCAGCCATACTTCTTGACCTACTTGAAGAAGAGAAATGAGATCTATGTTGATAAGAGGTGTGATAGAGTTTTCTATTGGAGATAAGCTTCAAGAGTAAGTGTGACGTGATGTCATGTTTATGGATGACTGTTAAATTCTCTTAGGCCAACATTGGCAATATAATAGAAAGACAATTCATGATGGTTATAAGAACACCTACTTATTCATAAAGGATGAGAAGCATAATATACTCCTGCCTTGGAAAGAAACCGAGGCGATGAGGGACCCAAAAAAATTGAAAGTCATATGATGCTATTTTTCTATAAGCCATGAAGGAGGCACCAATGACATTGGCATTAGTAGTATTAGAAAGGACGAATATAGAGGAGTTGATACGGATGTAGTGCAACCCTTAGTCCTTACTGAAGAAGTTTTAGGATGTTCTAACTAATAGCCTACTAGTGAGGTTACCTCCCCCAAGAGACATACAATATGCCATAAAACTTATCTCAAGATTGGCTTTTCTCAACGGACTTGCCTAAAGGATGCAACATGTTGAACATAAGGAGTTACAGAAGTAGGTTAAAGACCTGAAGTCGAGAGGATTGGTACGTGAGAGTACCAGCCCATGTGTTGTGCTTGCCATTGATAGTGCTCAAGAAGAATAGACTGTGGGATATGTGTATTGACAGTAAAGTTGTGAACATCACTATCAAGTGCAGATTCTCTATCCCATGTTCTAACTAATAGCCTACTAGATCACTATCAAGTAAACTTATCTCAACATCATTATATGGAGTGACTATCTTCTCAAAGATAAATCTTTGCAGAGGCTATCACTAGATCTAAATGAGGACTAGGGATAAATGGAAGATAGCCTTTAATACTAAAAAGTCATACCATTTGACTTGTTCAACACCCCAAGTACCTTTATGAGATTAATGAACTAAATTTTTTGTGCATTTATTAGATTTGCAGATGTTTCAAGTATTTATTAGATTTTTAGTTGTGTACTTTAATGATATTTTGATATACAACGATTCAGTGGAGGACTATTTAAAGTATTTAAGATGAGCCTTTAAAGCCTTCAAGAACAATTGTATGACATTCAAACAAGTGTCATTTTTTGACCACCCAAACATATTTTTTGAGATATTGTTTTGACAACTGAATTGTGATGAATCCAACAATAGTAACAACAATCATTTATCCAACTACATTGAGGTCTACATGAATCCTTCTTTTCCATTGTGCCTTATTAAGCGTCAAATTCTCATTTAATTTTAATAAAATAAGGTCATTTTTCATACTACCTAACCAAGTCTTTTTAGGATAATCGTGCCGCCAACATTTTAAGGTCATCGATACATCTACTCTCCAAACGATAATCGGACAGGCGTACCATTTTAAGGTGACTCTCTCTGATCTTATCTCCCAATGGAGCTACTCAAACCTTTTCACTTATGTATTCATTTCCAATTTGTCTCCGAGTGTAAAGCCACTTATCTACCAGAACATCCTCATCTCTGCAACACTTAAGTTTATGCTTCTCTTTTACCGGCCAACTTTCTATACCATAAAATATTACAAGTCTCACCATCATCTTACAAAATTTTCCCTTAAGTCTAAGCAAAACTTTTCTATCAAACAACAGGCCTGATGCATTCCTCCACTTCAACCATCCAACTTGAATTCTATTTAGAACATCAAATTATTTCACCATCACTTTGAACAATGAGACATCTAGACATCTAAAGTGTTCACCTTTTAATGACTTGATCACCCAATGTCACACCCCGAGATTTTCTACAACTAAATCACACTTTATATATTCAGTTTTAGATCTACTCAAACAAAAGCCTTTAGAATGTAAGATTGACCTCCATAATTCAAGTTCTATAGAACTCACTTTCTAATCTTATTAATAAGAAGAACATTATTAGAAAAAAGCATACACCAAGATACATCCTCTTGTAAATGCTAGTAAGAACATCCGTAACTAAAGAAAAAAAAGATATGGGCTTAAAATCAATTATTGGTGTAATCCAACCTGAAATAGAAAAATACTTGATCAATCCTCTTGTGTTTAAACACAAGTGACAACTTCGATATACATCCTTAATGATTTGAATATAATCAATATTAACTCCCTTCTTTTATAGAACTCTTCAAAACACTTCTCTTGGAATTTTATCATATACTTTCTCTAAAAACAACAACTATCTTATGTAGATCCTCCTAACTCTCTCTATACTTCTCCATCAAACCTATCAATAAATGTATAGCATCCATATTAGACCCTTTCGGCATAAATACAAATTGATTTTGAGAAACTTTTTTAAGATGTAATCCATGATAATTACTCTCTCTCCATAAGTTTAATGTATGGCACATTAACTTAATTCCTCTAGAATTTACACTCTTATGCATCACATTTATTCTTAAAAATAGGAACCAATAAATTTTTCCACTCATTTAGCATCTTTTGTCTTTAAAATAAAATTAAAGAGATTAGTAAGCCAAAATCCTTAATCTCCTAAGCATTTAAGCACTTGTATCGAATATCATCAAGTATTCACACTTCATTTTCTTTAAGACCTCTCAAACTTTGATTTTTTGCTAATGATGATAAAATAAAAGTTTATATTTTCATTTAAGTACTAAGGCCATTAAAGTTAATCTTATTCTCATAATATTCATTGAAAAGTTTATCAAATTATGCGATCCATTTATGTTGAATATCATCTTCTAAGAAAAATATTTTATGATCTTCATCCAATAGACTTCACTTAAATTAAATCTTTACTTTTCTCTTTCTTGGTAACTATATACATCTTTTCCTTTGCATCAAATATATTATATAAATTACTAAATGTCAAATCTTTGCATCACATGTTTTTTTAGAATCTCTAAATACCTATATATTTTACCTCCTGAGGTTTACATCTAAATCAATTTTTATAATAAACTTTCTATTTTTGTTCTTTTCTTGCGCATTTTGACTCCATCACCAACTACTTTTACTAATATGAACTTTTTCTTTTAATTCTCTAAACATATTTTTTGCAACTTGCTTAATCTTATTTGCTATTTTTTCTCACATAGTATTAACTTCCTAAAGAACAACTCAAATTCTAAAATCTTATAGATTACTCTTAAATTATTTTCATTAGCATTCTTTAGCTACCCTCATCTAATACCAAGACAATGTTTTAATTTATTTTTCAATTTTCAACCCATCATCTTAAAATCCAAAACCGATAGTCAATGCTGGATAGGGCTATCAAAAAAGCTTGTTGAGCGGTCGTGTTCATTCGTTAAGTAGCTCGTTCGTGTCGTTCGTTAGTTAAGCGGCAGTCGACATGAACAAATGTTTCAAACTTCGATTTATAAATGAGCCAACATGATCAATCCTTTGTTTGATGTTTAGCTTATTGACTTACGAAATAAAATATTATATTATATTATATTATTGTACTACTGCTAGCTTAAAGCAATGGTTCAAAAAACGTGATTTTCTAACCCAGGACTCGATCATGCTCCGCTTATTTATTAGGTTTTATCCCCATTTTCCTCGCTTCAAACCCGCGACCTCAACTCTCTTCACTCATCTCCTCGCTGCTTCTCTTATACCGTGAAAGTCTCTTAAGCAAGTGTGCTCTACCTCACATCTTCACTACTTTATGGTTTCACCTAACTTGCAACTTTCTTCTTTCTACATGGTTTCACTCTTACGGTATTCTATATCATCGCTTCCCCAGATACCTAAATTTTTGGTTCCTAGGAACAATATGCTTCTATTCTTTCCACACAATTATAGTAATTAGCAAGTGAGCATTGTTTAATTCACTTATGAATTTATTTTTCTGTCATCTATAAACATCGATTGGGAGATCTCAGATATTTTTATCTCTTCTTTGTGGGTTTGCACCGACATTAGATGCTTCACATTTTTCTCATTTGGATATGGAGAATGTTTTTATGTTTGATAAAACCATTGTGTAAGCATGGTTTCCTATTTTGTGGAAGTGGTTTCCATTTGCTTAAGAATCTGGGTCACTTCCTATCGGGCTCTAAAATTCACCACCAACCTCTCGATGAAGAGAGTAGATTAAATGTGTTGGTGTAATTTTCAGAAGGCAAATGGAATAGTAGATAAGACACTACCCAAAGATTTCACCCTCATTTTGTGACAACTTTAGATCCGTTCTATATAAAGCAAGCACCTATAATTAATTATCCCTCTCAATGCCGAGAGAACTTTCGATTAAGCTAATTGTTAAATCGCAGGTAAGAAGAAAGATTTGGAGTTTTGGAATTTAGATTTATGAAATTCATTATATTTAACTTAAAGTAGTTGGGAGAACGACGGCGCTGATCTAGATCCCATTATCCCTATCCGTCGTGATCCTACTACTTAAAGAGGTCGACCAACCGACCTAATCCTGTCGAACGAATGGGTTACGCCGCCCAAGTGTGTCCTTATAAACCCTGGGGTGGTGTTGTCTTAGAGACAGCTTTTAACCCTTAACAGAGGGTTTATTGTCATCAAGTATACCCATATAACCTCAAATGATAGTTATCGATATACGTTAGAATGTGATATGGGACTCATTTATGACAACCACCCCGATGACTCTCATCAGCATCACGTGGAGATACTGCACGCAATGCGACCAGTCACGCCCCTTATTTAATGAGATTGTTTGAGTAAACATAATGATTGATTTGACTTTCTTTGGAGCTAAAATTTTATTTATCACCGACAAACAGCCATAAGATGAATTAGATTTTAGCTTTAAGTTTTAATATTGAATTTTACTTGACATTTATATCTCAATGATATTTTAATTTCGCATTTAGATTGAGATTCATAAGTTAATTTGCTGAAATCATATTTTTTTGATTGAAGTATCCCTCCAGGTTGAAATTTTCATTCAACACCATCATCGGGTAATTTATTGTTTTCTTTCAAATATTTCACTCTATTAATTTAATAATATGATCGACCGCTATCATACGAATTAACTTCTTAGATGTTTTATTAGGTTGAAGATATTATAATAACATCGTTGGATTTTTTAGTTTCTACCGCACCAACCAGAATCAACCCAAAGATCCTCGACACTAAGTTTAAGATTCAAAGTAACGCCACGGTGTATATGATTCAAAGATTAATTTAAACTTGAGGGATTTGTATAATATTACTTGTTTTAACATAATTTCATTGCAAGTATAAATTTTAGTAAAATTTTGACAAAGATTTCGACATCCCCGACGCCGCCCCACATAGGGGAACGGACTACTCGCCACCATGCCAAAATTAAACACACGCGCCCTCCCATCATGAAAAGATATGTATGGGTCTCAAAGTACCAGTATGAAGCATATTTCTCTCAAGAATCAACCCAACATCCTCGACACTAAAAGCATTTAAGATAGTGTCGCCCATGTATTTGATTCAAAGATTAATTTAAACTTGAGGAATTTGTATAATATTACTTGTTTAATTTCAAAGTATTGATAAAATTTTGATAAAAGATTTCAAGAACCTCCAGTCGTCCCCACATAAGGGCTACAACAAGGCGATCGCCCACCATGCCAAAAAAGTATGGTCGTGTAAACACCATCTCTCATCATGTCAAGAAAGACATGTATGATCTCAAGCATATGAGCAGATATATTTCCCTCACGCCGAAGAGTAGCATATATTTAAATAAAGTTAAAATATTAATTTTAGCTTTATTATTGAATTTTATTAAGCTTTATGTCATATCGGTAAAAGTTTGGCAAGATTTAAAGATCCCGTCATCCCCATATAAGTACTTCGGTATGTTGGGTTTCCACTACGCCAAGAAAGGCGTAGGTATATAAACCACACGGCCTCTTCTCACCATGCCAAGAAAGATGTATGGGGCTCTAAGATATAAACAGATTTTCCGCCATGCCAAGAAAGTGTAATACTTATATACAACAACAATGTTAGTTGAAATAATAATTTTATATCATGATAGTATTATCGTGTAGTCTCCATCGGTGTGAAGTTTGGCAATATTTCGAAGATCCCAACCGCCGTCCCGTGATAGGCTACTGCAATGATGCATATCCACCACGCCAAGAAAGGCGTATAGGTATAAATCACTACCGACTGACCTTCCCACCATGCCAAGAAAGGCATGTATGGGTCTCTAAGGCACCTGAAACAGATTTTTCCGCCACGCCAAAAAAGGCGTGTACAGGTACTTATACACATCCAAGCAAGTATAGATTTCCCCACCACGTCAAGAAAGGTGTGTACGGATACTTATACACCAACAAGCAAATACAGCTTTCCCCACCACGCCAAGAAAGTGTACGCTATCAACAAAGCTTCGAAGACTGCATGCGCTGGAGACGCAGAGGCGCTCATGCTGAGCTGATCTTCCATGGGTTGAAGCAGTGAATGAGCGTTTTGTGTTTTCTGCACCCACCTGACCTTGCGGTTTGTTTTCTGAGAGGAAACCTCAAGACGTGCTGAAGAAATGCTGAGCTGGGAAGAGAGAGAGAGAGAGAGAGAGAGACCCGAGAGGAGAGGGAGAGGAGGTGTACCGAGGGTTTGGGAGGAAAATGAAAAAGTTAGATTTAGAGTTTTAGAGTATTTATATTTATATTTTATTATTTTATTTGTTAACATTTGAATTCGCTGACAGATACCGCTGTTCAAGGCAAAGATAGGGGTCATTTCGTTCAAATTTATGCTGGATTTCCGGCAATATTCGCATGACTCATCCAAATCGAGCAATAGCCTTATTTAATAGTTTTGATTTCACACTAATCGCGAATCAATTCAAGTGAATCGAGATTTGGGCATCGAAGAAGTTCAATATGTGTTTCAACGCGCAACTTCTTCGACATCGACTATATGCAAGATGTTCGATCTTTGATAAACGCTGCGATGGTTCTTTTTCGACGATTTCGATTGCCGATATTGATTTGATGTATCCGATTGTTCGATATTCACGATGCGCTTGTCCAATTGAGCTCAGCCTCATTTGATAGACGCGACATGCGAACAATCAAGATCATCATCACGCTCGACCTCGATATGTGTCCGCCGCGACTTCTTGATCCGACCGTCAATTATGCAAGATGTCTATTCTAATCAATTTCGACGTTCGCTAATCATGGAGTCCGTCATCGATCGGAGATCATTTCGATTTTCAACGCTCGAGTGCGTGCCCGATTGCCTAAGCTCGTCAAATTCACCTTATGAGCTCGACTCGACTTATGGCGCATACATGGAGGTCAACTCCTAATAGCATGCAATCCTCACTATGTTATACTTCCAAGTTTTATGGCAAGCCCATTCTCGTTCCTAACTTTAGAATGTTGTCAATCTATTGGGAGTATTGATTTCTTATAGCATGCAAATGATAACATTATTTTTTCCCCGAAAAAAACATAAATATGAAGCTGAAGGTTTGTAGGTTTATGAACTGATTGCATTTATATTGTTGAGAGAAATTGGGCTTTGATTGGAAATATGGAAACTTATTTTATCACTTGTTGATAAGAAAACCTATGAAAAAGAGGTGAAGTAAGAAGAGAAGCTTGGGATTTAGTTATAAGAATACCAAGCTTGAAGCAGCAATTGGTATGAACCTTATCAATTTGTATATTTTTTTATCTCACTACATTGGGATGCTTGAATTTTGTTTGATGCTTAAAATAATCCAAATATTATTGGTACTCTTAAGGGTCATCTAAATTTATTATTTCACTGGTAATGTGTTTCATGACCTCCTTTAACTGTTCTTTTGGATTCTTTGGTTAGTTGGTGTAAATATTGAAGTGGCTTATGATAAACCTATTAACGACAAGGTTTAATTTTTTTTTTCTCTGTTTCCTCCCGAGATCAAAGTTAATGAGATGATAAACTCGCTTTAAAATGCAGCCATTGATGAAAATTTTAAGCTTTATTTTACTTCTTCTAGCTCAAAATATAAGCTTCAAAACACAATTCTCTTTGATGTTGAGAATACAATTGTTATATTGAGCTTCAATCTGCTTTTTGTGGGCTCTTATATTATTTAATGTGGTTATGCTATTCTTTTTCAGAATTTCTCTATTATATAAAATCGCAGTAGAGATTTATGTGCCTGCAGCTCATAGATCAAAGTTATTCTAGTATGTGAAATTTTATTCCACTTTTTGGACTTTTTTGTAAGAAAGTATTCTATCTTTTCCATCTTTGAGATTATTACTTCTTATTTATGCTTATGATATTGATTCATTTTTCTAGCTTATACATATTACTGAGCACATGTGTTTGTGCATTCAAGCTTTTAATATGAAGTGCATTCTACTGGATTTGGATTTGATAGCATGGGAATGCTCACAAGTTATTTTATTTAAGTTTGTTATGTTGGTTGTTTGATTTTCCCATTCTAATGTTATTGTTTATAAAAAAAGCGCATGTCTACATACACAATCTTATTAGAAGTACATAAAGAGAGCTTTGAATTTCATTCAATAATTTGTCCACCTTCATTTATTTTGCTTAGTAAATCGAGATGGGGGTCCCTAGAGATAGTGGATTGAGTGTCACTTGGGAGCGAGATGTCAAAATGATATTTTGTAACATTTGCCTAACAAATATTGTGTAAGGAAATCGACCAACAACTCACTTTAATAAGGAGGATTGGGCGAACATAACATATAAATTTAAAGAGAGTGCTGGAAGAAAGTATGATAGAACACAACTAAAAAATAAATGGGATCAGCTAAAGAAGGATTGGAAATTATGGAAGGAGTTAAAACAAATATCAACAAGTTTAAGTTGGGATTCTAGAAATAAGGTCATCAATGCCTCCGATGAGTGGTGACGAGGGAAACTACAAGTAAGCTACTTGTTGTAATTTAGCTCATTTATTGTGTACTTTAAAGTCATATTTAACTATAAAAATATTGAAAGTTATATATGTTCAACTATAGGTGGTATCCTATATTAGAAAGTTTCAATATTGTGGCATTGATCTAGAGTTAGAAGAAAAGCTAGATCGATGTGGTGTATTGGTGCTCATTCATGGACTCTAAACAAAAAGTTCCATGAAGAAATACCTAACAACTCTAACCAAATGGATACTTTAGATGATCATGCCGATGAGTCTACACAATGCTCGGTATGTACTGAATGTCCCAAACATCATATTGCGTCCAAAAGTTTGTCAAAAAAGAAAACGGGCGTAGGATTTCTATGAAATCAGATAACTCAATTAGTAACTGCTTCCACCACTATGATATCCACGTTTAGTGTATTTCATATATCACCCTCTTTTAGATATTATTATTGTGTCGATCAAATTAAGTGTTTGAAGATTGAAGATCTTACTTTTACTTGCACTCTACCAAATTACTTGAGGGTACTAATAAGAGAGATTTTTATGGCTATGATTCCTGAACGAAGAATTCAATATTTGCATCATTACTTCAATAATCATGTTATGTAACATTGCTAGATGAATGTGTTATCAATATTTTATTTAGGATTTATGCTTTAACAAACAATTGTGATGTATTGCCACTGTTCTCTCAAATACCTTTGTCTTGTTCAATAGTCTATTTGTACTCGATTCTACGCATTTAACTATGATGACTTTCTGAATATTTGCAATTATAAATAACAATGAAAGAAAGCAATGTGTGAGATCTATTGTCACAGCTGTATGTTTAATTAATGAGTATTACAAAAATTATATTAACATGACACCTTGCATATCTCGCTAATTGGTGAAAATGGATTATTGAACTCTCATCCCAGATTCCATAATATGTTTCGATGTCCATTTTGAATCTTTACTTAAATTAGAAAGCTTTTATGGGCTTCACGGATCCTCTAGAACAATAACAAAATAAAAGTTGGCCTTGACACTCTATGTTTTACCACACAATGAATCTATCAGAACTATGGATGAAAGATTTCAACACTCAGCTGAAATAATAAATAAATATTTCTCTAAAGCACTTGTTAGGTTATCCACTGAAGCCGGAAGATTCAATATTTCAACGCATCTACAGAGAGATATATCGATATGATATATCAAGGTAATTTTTAAATTATATTTTCTAGTACTATGTTTAAGTAAATGAAAATATGAGATTATAACTTAATACAGTGATTGTGTTAGAGCCATAGAACACACACATTGATGCTCCCCAACAATGAAAAGATTGTATACCTTGGTCATTGTGGGTCCCCACTCAAAATATAATGACAAAGATGACTTTAACATGTGCTACATTCATGGTCGGATGGGAAGAAAGTGATACACAAATGTATATATCTAAATTTATAATACAACATCTGCAATATAACTTTTCTATGCTCCCTTCAAGTTAGTTGTAATTGCACTTCATTATTAATATTGAATAAGTGTCACAATCAACGCTATTATTATATGCATATAAATACTACCTTGATGCTGATACCCAATGCAAAGAGGGTTTCTGCCATATGATACAAAATACATATACCAAATTTTGAAATGAGGATAATGCATTTCTTGGAAAGAAAGAAATGTTTAATGTGACACCATCATCGGGTGTCATTGAACGGACATTTGGTGTTTGAAAGAAAAAGTGGGTTATACTATGTGATATGCCTAATGTATTCTTTCAAAAAATTATGTTAAAATGGTAGTACTTCGATGACTCTATAATTTCATCGATGACAACATACCGTAATGATGTTGAATTTAATAAGATCAATCATATGAGTTATGAGTTTCAAATAGACAATCAATGTTAGAACTTAATCAAGAAAATATAGACTTGAGCCTCATGATGGAGAAGGAGCTAAGGAGAAAAATTTAATGATAGTAAAATTACAAATTTTGGTTAATGTTTAAGATTGAATGACTAGCAACTAGTAATTGATTTATATGTTCGATATTATTTTATTGGTAATTTAAGCTTTTATGACATTTAGTTTATAATTGAAACGAGTTATCTTCATTGTATTACTTATGTGAAAAGTTTGACGTTTATTGTTGTTTCTCTTTCACTTTTATTATTTTCGGGTGATGATGAAATATTATCTGAATGGAACTCAACCGGCTATCAGTTTTGTTTTGCTCTTACCTATTATTTTTTAATTTGGGAGCTTTTAGACTTCAATTGTTGGTATGGTCAAACAGTGCTTTAGAAAATCACTACTACTTGGTTTTCAACTATTGGTTTTTTACTTGGGATCTTCAAGCAACTTTGGTGTTTGAGATGGTTGGACTATTATGTTAAACTTTGGTGTTAACGGTTCATCAGAATGTGTAAAATTAATATTTTTTCAATACATCAGACATCAAATATATTGCATCATATCAAACTTTGATAGCCTTGATGGAGTCCCATATTTTTAATATGAAAATGGATTTCTTTATTTATATTTTTACTTTTAAGGACTATCTTCGTGAATAATCAATATTTTTGAAATTTTACTTATCTTTTATCGGATGTTCTTTTGTAATATTACTAGTCACATACTAATATATTTATTATTAGTGCAAATTTATCTCAAAGTATGAGTTCAAGAATCTCAACCGCCTAATCTAGAACATTTGTAATGCTATATATTCACTTCACATGTAGAAAGAATTATGAGAAGATTTCTTCCTGAAATCAATGTATGATCGTAAACTATTTAAGATCTAGAAGACATATGATACAGGATCATATTTAGAGTATTTGAGAAAAAAATTATTAAATGATTTGACAAACAGGATAACAAGAGTACTATTTTGATTGTATTAATTGTTGGACTTATAATTTTAATATTACTATTTTTAATTATATGATGTGTAATATCTTTAATATAAATCACTGACTTATGGCTATATATGAATATTAGATAATTTTATTTTCTTTCATTTGTTTCTTCATATTATTCAAGACGAGGGCAATTTAATCTTTTATTTACATAAAGACAGTTGATTCTTAACTCAATTCTCCAAACATAATCACAGTAAATAAAGAACTTTTGTCACACCAAATTTTCTTCTTCACAGCTTTCAAAATAAAAACTATCCAAACGCCCCAAGTGGTTGGAATTTTTTTTCATGCAAAAGAGTCTGTGTTCAACTTCTCTCTTACCGATTTTTTGGATTATTACTTTTCGAGCTATTTCAAACCATTTTGAGCTTATACAATCATTTCAAGTAAATAAACACAAACACCAAATTTCGAGCCATTTCAAGACGAGAACACAACAGTATTTTCAAACGAAATAACAAAAGGTTCTCACCGCTTCTCATTTACACCACTAATGCTAGTACTTAAATTTTATTCGAATAACTTTACAATATTTTGCAATATTTATAATCTAAACGATCTATTTTTCTTATAAAAAATAATCAATCTATGTTTTGAGTCTATTTTATAAGTAAATGCTTATCTATTTTTTTCTTAAATAAAATATTAAGAATTATAAAATCATAAAAAACAAAATCCATATGATTTTACCTTCATCATTACTACTCCAAACACATAACGCTTTAAAAATCTTCTATCACTTTACCAACATGTTCATTTAAATCTCTTCTAATAAATAGTTTTTCTTCAAGAGGTATCATTTATATTAATCATTTTTTATCATTCTAAATTTTTCTTTAAGGCACCTACTTAAGAGACAAACACTTATAACATTAAAAATCTTAACATCAATAATAATCTTTAAAATTATAATTTTATATTCAATTTTATTAATTATCATAATATTATCTTTCAAACTCTTATTTATAATCTGCTTCCACATAACTCTGAATATCAAAATTTAAAACCTAAACTATCAATCACCTTGGCCTTCTTTTAGTTTCTTGAATATATAAGATATTTATCTTCTATAATATATATTAATTACATTAATTTATCTATAAGAGTACTTATATTTCAAATTTTAATTCTAATTCTAGTTTTATGGACTAGCTTCCCGGCCCTCATCCATCCATAATAATGGGAACTTTTGCTTATTTAGCAATGCACCCAAGCACTGATGCAACAGCCCTTGCACACTTTTCACTATATTTATGTCATACAACGCATTGCATCTAAGAAACGCCCTAGCATTGACACATGTATTAAAGGATTCATGTCATGACTTTTCAACAAATTTTACGATAGTTGTCGATTACCTAATGTAACCCTCCACTTTTCTCATCTGAGGCTTAAGACCTGGCAACAACAATGTTTGGAATTGTGATGAATCAAACTAGATAATAGGAACTAGCATAGTCATGTAGATGGATGTAACTAAGATAAAAGCTACTATGAACTAGCCCAAACCATGACTTTCACTCAAATTTGCTAGTCATGGGCTAACCTCATTCATTCAAGAGATTGATCGAAACTTGCCTATAACAACCGCATTGATTGAGTTCCTCAAGGCAAAAAATAATTTTCATGATTAGAAAAGGAAGGGAGTAGCTTTAATACGTTGAAACAGATGGTGACGCGCACCCTTGTTTTAGCTCTACTTGACTTCAATCAAATGCTTAAGGTGAAATGTGATGCCTCCATATGAAGATTAAAGCTGTGCTAAGCTAAGGAGGACACTTCATTGTTTTCTTTAATTGACCGACTAGAAGAAATACTCCACAAATGATAAGAAGTTTTATGCTCTTATGAGATCTCTCAATCATTGGATTTATTCTATGTTGGCCAATAAATTTATCATTTTCACTGAATACTAAGCCTTGAGATTCCTAAACAACTATAATAAACTAAAGGATAGACGTGCATCTTGACTTTCTTTTCATTTTGTTTTTAAACACGAGGCAATGAGTCAAAACTAGGTAGTTGATGCTTTAACCAGCCATCAACAGTTGATTATTACATTGCGGTCTACGATTGTTTGGTTTGAAGTGTTGAACAATCTCTACATTACCATTGAGGATTTTCTAGAGATTTGGAGCAAATGTCAGGAGAGGTCATATGAGCGGTATCACAGACCAATGAGTGTCACTCTTTCAGAATAGATTGTGCATCCTAGATGTTCACTTAGGTTGTTTTACAAGAGTGTCATAAGAGAGAATGACAGGATATTTTGATAGAGACAAGGCTCTTTTTCTAATGAAAGAAATTTTTTTTGCCTATAATGACCAAAGAAATTGAAAGCCATATCAAATAATGCAGAGCTTGTGACATAACTAACTCCTCTCTCAATTCTTAAGTTGCCTTAAGTTAATGTGAATATGAATTTCCTTATGGCTCTACCATAGACTCAACAAAATAAAGACTTTGTTATAGTGATAGTGGATCGTTTTATCAAGATGATATGCTTAATACCCTACCATAAGATGATAAATGCATCACACATAGCAGATAACTGATGTTTTTCTTGCTACTATTACCGCATTCTAACTGATGTTTTCCTTCTAGCTGCGCCATCAAGCCACCCAATCGTCATCCCATTCATCTACAACAATTGAGCTCCCTAGATTTTTCCCAATTCAAGTTTTTCCTACAATCCCCTAGATCATCTTCTTAGCTTTTATGCCATCTTTTTTAATCAAGAATAGTATCACTACCTTAAGGTGTAATTCTTCAGGTTTATACATGCATTGACTTACTACACCAACAACATTAGCAATGTCAAGTCTAGTATGTAATAGGTAAGTTTTCTCAAGTGGATAGAAAATTTTTTCTATTACTATGTCTTCAAGAGCATCTCTAAGTTTATGATTAATTATTATGAGGCTTTGACAAACTTGCATCCCAACTTACTCATTTATTTCAACAATTCTATTATGTATTATAGTTCTAATTTAAAATTAATACATTGAGTAAGCATGCATAATTGTTTGACATCAAATTTGGGGCAAATTTTTTTTTAACTCTCCATTCCTTCCAAGTCTTTATCTATCACAATGATGTCATTCACATAAGTTAGTGGTGTGAAGAATCCACTTGAAGTTGTGCGTTTCACAAATAATATATGATTTTCTTGACTTTATTTATATCCCATGTTAAATATTACTTTGGAAAACCTTCTAAACCATAGCGTTGGAGACTATTTTAATCCATGTAATGCCTTTTATAGGTTACATTCCTATTGTTTTGCATTTGAACCAAATTTTAGTGAGACCTCTATATACACTTCCTCCTTCAAATCATTATGCAAGAAGGCATTCTTCATATCAAATTATTGTAACTTCCAGTCCCTATTAGCTTTTAATGATAAAAGAAATCAAACAATATTCATTTAGCACAATGATTTTGAGATAATCAATCTCATATGTTTGATGTAACTTTGACTAATTTGACTTTATACTTTCTAGCTAACCATCAAATTTGTAATTATAGTAAAGATTCATCTAATTCCATTGTTTCTAGAATAGAATTATTTGCTAAAATGCGGGTAAGAAAGAGTGGTCTAAAAAAATTATTTTTGAATGATCTTTCTTCCTTTAGATAAACAATAACAAAGTAGTATTCTTCTTCATTGAAAGAGACTTTAGTGGACATATACACCTTTTTAGAGAGAGTAATAATGAAAACACATTTAATTGTTCATAAATTAAGTACTTCTTCTATTTTGGAATGTGTATGATAAAAATAACATTACTAAATATTATTTTAGATGTTGAAGTGAGGAAAGACTTTGTTTTGGACTTATGTAAGACTCTGAAACCCAAAAACTCTTAGGTAATTAATTTATGATGCAAGCAATAGTTAAAATAGCTACCTCCAAAAATTATTTTATAATATTCTTCTAAAAAAATATTGGGCAATGTTTCTAAGAGATATATTATAACAGATAAAACACAATGATTTGGACTATTTAGTTTGTTTCTGTATGGATAACAAATTATTAAAAAAATTTAAGTATATATAAAATAATTTGTAGTATCAGAGATTTAGAAACTATCATAAAAAATCAATCAATGATGATAATTCTATTTTATTGAGGCTAGCACAAGGAATATATAATATAAATTTATATGAGTTCATCATATGATATATAGCTCATATATCAATAATCAACAAAATGGAATTAGTCATCTTTGGGATTTTAAAAGTATTAGAAGAGGAGATAATACTTATGGATGTTAAAAAATAAGTACTTATCATAAAAGTCTTTTCCAAAGATCCAAGAAAGTTTTCAACTTTCTTATTTCTCCATTGTAGAACTCAATGGGAAATTCTTTGATTTTATCTTCTTCCACAATCTTATATATGCCAAGGTTTAAAAAGCAAACCAGGCATTGAACCAAAAGATGAAGAGGTTCAGCTAGTATTGAACAAATGGTTAAATCAGATGATGTAATAAATATTAAATTTATTTTAATTTGATTTGAATAATACAATAATGATATTTTTACTAATTCAATATAGATTACTCCAAATCAAGACACTTCACTCTTGAATATTTTGAATATAATTCTATATTTATATTTTGGGGTATAATATTTAATTATTTTTAATTTTTTAATTTAAATATTTTATTTCTAGTCATTTGATCAAAATTAAAAAATTGTAACTCGGATGATATTAAAATGAAGCAATTCTTAAAATCAGACCCGTTTAATGATTATCCAATTCAACTATTGGTTCAATTTTGTGCAAAAGAGATTGGAATTGGAACAAACCAATCAGATGACCAACCAGTTAGATCTGATTTTTAAAATCATAATATATGAATGACTCTATTCTTTAAATTGTCCTCCTACGGTTGTCTAATTTGTCTTTATGGTTTGCCATGAAGCTTCCAATATCTTTCCTTTATATGTTAAACTTTTTTATATTATATGCACCATAATGAATCTTTATTGACATTTTTAATTGAGTTTGGTTATTTGCATTCCTCGATAGAAGAAGGTTTTGATTTGAGTGTTTAATGTCAATAACTTTGGTCACTAAAGTCAAACCATCTATGAGTTGTTGGTAATCATGACTTCCTTCTTCCATTTGAATAATATGACTTAATGAAAATAAATCCTCCTTTCCAAAAAATTTGTATCCTTATAGCATCAAACTTAAGTGTTCAATCAATTATAAAATCATAAATTTAATCTTTATCAATAAATCATTTTATGGATAGTCGCATCTTGTTAATTTTCATTTACAAGAGATGGAATATTCTATGATGGATCATCCTCCTTACTTTATGGATAAGATTTTATCCAGATTTTAATAACTTTCATGGACTCTAGAATATAATTGACTTATTGTATCATATATTTCTTTTGTTGAATGAACATGCAAGCATCACTAATTTCAAAAATCATAGACTTATATAACCATGGCATCACCATATAGTCCTATTCATCCCAAGCGTGAATGAACACTTTGCTTAGGGTCCAGTGACAAGTTTAATTGTCCAATGTTTCTTTCATGTAAGGTGTGAATCAATTATGATCATTTTAGGTATCTTTTTCATTCCAACAATATGTTGAACAAATGTTTTGCAATTTTTTCACTAGAGTTGCCAACCACAGTCCCAAATGAATCTAAGATGAAGAGAACACATGTATTGTTGTTGTCCATGGGAACAAAAATTGTCTTAATAATTGGCTGTCAAAAGAAAAAAAGATAGGAACAAGACTACAGAAATGAAAACTACTACTATGAGAAATTTAGGCAGAAGTAAGAAAATTGTGATGGTGGAGGCTGTAAAATCATGGCAAAGCAGAAATGAAGGCTGCAACTTGTGGGAAGACAGAGAAAAGAAAAACCTAAGGCTTTGATACCTTTGAAAAGAATTGGTAATAATTAATTGAGTATTGCATTACATCATTTGTATTGAATTTATACAAATTTAAGTGAATCTCAAATAAAATATATATAAAATTTAGAGACTAAAATGTAGCTACATGATTAATTACAATTAAGACGTACCATGGATTGGTGAGATGGCAATGATCCCATGAATCAATGAGATGGAATGAACAAGAATAAGGAGGTGAACTAGTGGCTAGCTTGATGTGGTGGACTGGAAAGCCAAAGCCAGCTAGGGTTGGAATCAAGGTGGAGAAGCTAGCAGGGTCCATCTAGAGTGGTAATCCGGTGGAGACAGTCAACATAAGAATAGAAATGATAGATTTGTAGATATTTTCTAAAAAAATAAAGAGAATAGAGAAGTGTAAAGATATAAAAAAAAAAGAAGGTCAAGTGCTTCAATAGTTGGCAATAATGTGCAAGTTGGCTAGCAATGGAGAGACAAGTGAGATTTACTAAAGTGAATATACCTCTAATAACACAATAAAAGAGATAAAGTTGTGAAGAATTATATTTTTATTAAATTATCTTCTTAATATAAGTATATATATAATAAAAGAAAATATATTTAATGATAAAATATATTATCTTATATAATGATAGACTGCACTTGGTTTTGTGATCAATTTTATAAAAGTAAAGAACAATGTTCTCAATTACATGTTAGTTTTTTTCCTTTATGTATAACATTTTCAAACCTTCTCTATAGCACTAAATATCTAAAATATCCTTCCTATTTTTCAATTTTTCATTCTTAAAATAACATTGTCGTTATATTCATTAATAAACAGTCCTTTTAAACTCTTTCTATTGGCAAAAAATTTAACATGTAAACAGAAAATAAATCTTAATTTTAAATTATAAAAATGAGCTAAAGTGCATAAAAAAGTAGCTTATAACAAACCCTGTTTTTTTCATTTGCACACCCAGGAACGAAATAGTAGCTACTGCTTCAATACACAATTCACAAATTAAAGGATAGAATAACTCATCAACCACAATGCCTATAAATTAACCCACCAAAAAAGCATTCTCATTAATTCAAATCAATAAAACACAAAAGTTTACGGCAAAACCTTAATATGGAACATACCACATCAACCTGCATATCCGAAAGTACCGATCTTAACTGCTTTGCAACAAAGTCCTCTGCAACAGGGTATACTCCCTAAACAAACAAAATCATTTATTATCATAAGTAAAGCATTAAGCATTAATATCTTGGGATAAAAAAATTATAATTGATGGTGAATTTTGTTTAGTGAGCAGTAGAGAGAGTGGCAAAATGGGATGTAAATTTAAAGAGAAAAAGGGATTATAAAGAAAGTGAACAATTTTGTTTATTGGAGATTAGATTGGAATTGAAAAAATAAAAATAAAAGAGAGAGAGAGAGAGAGAGAGAATAGGTTCCTACATATGGGAATTTTTTGCTCTCTTCCACAACTAGAAGAGAAAAGAAATATGCATAAATAATTTTTTAATAATTCATGAATTCTTCTTGCTTTGATAAAAGAATTAAAGTTTATTCCTTTTAAATAATAGCATGCCTTTGTTTTAAATGCAATTTAATCATTTTTTCTCAAGTTCACATTCCTTACACAAATAACCCACTTATGGAACACTTTTTTATTGTTAATATTAAAATGAAAGTAATGAGTTTCATCTCACAACAACTAAATGAAAAATATATTAGCATAAAAATATTTGGTGGTTGATTCTCACTCACAGGCATAAGCTTTTGAGCTAAAAATAAGCTTGACCATTAATATATATGACCAAACATCAGTCATTAAGGGCAAATATTGCCAAAACAAAATGGTATCAAAGCTAATGATTTGGTTAGGGTCAAGTGCTTCATGCGATTTATCATGATTCCCACAGTTTTTGGTGTCTTTTAGGCTTCCACAATAATTGAATAAATGTCAAGAGTGGATGACTCTGACATAGGCGCAATGTGGTTGAGTGGATCTTGCTGCATGATACTTGATGAAGCTGAGAGGATTCAATTTAAAGGAGAGTGATCGTCATTGTGAAGAGCTCTCATAAATATATTGCCAAGGCATGTGAGAATTTTAGTTTAATTCAATATCGAATAATTGAAAATTAGTTTGGTGAGAAAATATCAAATTGTTGGCCCTTTCATATAGGATTAACTGTTTCAGATAAAAATGGGCCAATATTGTTTCTTGCACAAGTTCAATCTTCAGTCCTCCAATGGTACAAATCAGAACCAGGCAACTTATGATGCATTTACCATAAAAAATAAAAAAATAGCGTCACAAATACTGCATTATGATGAAGGTCGTTGGGTGTATGCTAAAGTGAACGTTATAAGCATTTTCATGACAGAAAAAAAAGGTTTTTCACTTGTTAAACTCTTAATTAAAGGGAAAAATATATGTTTTCCATTCTTTCTTCACTCTACTCAATCCGTTTCATATTCCTCTCTGGAGGACTACAAGAGAATAGCAAGAACAATTGCTCAGAAATGATTACAAATTACGAGGAAACAAAATGAGTTTTTAGTCAAGCAAAGAAGCACCTGAACACCGACGGTATTCTGCGCCGTGACAGCAGTAATGACGGAGGAGCAGTAGACACTGGCGGCGGCGCAGGCCTTGATGTCAGCCTGGATGCCGGCTCCGGCGCCAGAATCAGAACCGGCGACAGTCAAAACGTGAGGGAGTCGCCGAAGACTTTGACCCTGTGTCCCGACAGCATAGGCATTTTCCTCTAACATGGCAGAGAACTGCCGAGCCCTATCCCCGTTTCTCTTGGCCGAATGAGATGAGAAGAAACTGAGATTTTTCAAAACGAGTCTTAGCGTAGGAAAGACCAGTTAGAATCGGACAAGACGAAGAATCAGGAAAGCAGAAGAACGGGGAGCGATTGAAGGCAGCCACTGTCGCGATGAAGGCGTAGATTCCGAATGGGGACCAAAGAACAGTGAGAACCTATTAAAAAAAATGGTAGATTTGCCGAACAAATCTAACAGGAAAAATCTCGAATGAAAAGATGGTGATATGTTCGTTCGTAGTTTAGGATAAAACAGCAAAGACAAAAAAAATAGTATGGAGATTTTGACACCATGGTGCCCTGCCATTCGAAGCCCAAGAAATCTGGCTGGTGCTGACGTGCTGTGGACGGTTGCACAGTAGGAAAAAAAAATCTTTAATAAGCCATATTTTACCATTTTGATAAATTAAGATATTAAATAGAAGAAGTTTTACAAATCAACTATCTAATATATATATTAAATTATTAAAACCTTTTGAGATTAATTTAATTTTATACTTTTTATTTTTATTTTTACATTATTTTTAAACATATTTATTTAATGTATTTTTAAAATATTTTTATTCTATTTTTAAAAATATATGATATTATTTAATAAAACACTCAAAATAATTTTTAGATATTTTATTTTTTTATTTATTATTATCTTCAAATATATTTTATTTTAAAATAAAGTATAAATAAAATAATAATAAAATTATATTTAACTAATAATCTATTGGTGCTACATAATTTATAATGAAAAAATAAATTAAATCTTAAATCAATAGAAATATCCAAATACATATAAATAGAAGTGATCATAATGAGATATTTATGAGAAAAACTCAAAAAAGATAATATCATAGGATTTGTCCTAGTCAAAATAATCCATTATGTATTTGAAATTATAAAACTTAACTCTTTTTCCTAACTAGAGAAGATAGAATAACAAAATTTTGGAATACTTTTTATTCTTCTCTTATAGAATGACTAAACAATAAAAAAAATAATAGGATTATAACAGTTATATGGTAGTGATTTAGTTACAATAATCATTGGTGGTGGCCTCTAACTTTCTTAAAGAGTGTGGACATAGCTCTTTCCCGTTCCTCCCTCAAGTAAAATAAGTTCACTAATAAAATTTAGAGTAACATTTTAGTAAATTTATATTAAATTTAAAACAACCAATCAAGTAATCTATATTGATTTATTTAATTATTGATATATCTATATATTTATAAATTTAGCACAAATCCTAAGTTAAAGCAATGAAATCGACTAAGTACGAATGAACAATCAATGAAGTCAAGCCCAAATTAGCTTAAATCAAGCTCAAAAGTTACATATGAAAACTTCAAAACACTTATTGGATAATCAAATGACTTCCAATTTTGACGTGCTTATAGTCGAATCGTGCGGCTCGACGAAATGAACCCAACGAGCCTAAAATCACTCAAATCGAAGATCGTTTGAATGGCCAAATCACAAAAAAAATTCTATTATTAAATGAATCAATATGAACCGTTCGATAGAGTATTTTGGGATTTTGGCTACAATGACCAAAATGCCCCTCTCAAAATCTTATAAATAGGAGCTCATTCTTGTCATGAAAGGAAGGAGGGGCTAGAGGCGAGCCCGGGAGAAAGCTGAGAGAGAGCTAAGTTCAAGCTCGACATCACTCTAGACATAGCTTATCATTGCCACCGATCGTCAAACAACCGTTATACCAACTACCGTGTATAGTAACGATTATGAAATTTCTATTATCAAGATTTCTCATAATCTTATAATCCGTCAGAAGACTTAAACTCAGACTCAAGTAGATATATAGATATAGATTTTTACCTGCCAGTCCATGGTTTTTCTCCCCTCTTTCTAGAGTTTTTATATATAAAAATTTTGGAGTTGCTTGTTCTCTTTTCAAATATCTGTGTGCATGCTAGATTTTCCAATGAAGCTAAGGCGTGAAGTTTTATTCTACCGCAACTAGTTTTCTAGCACGCAACAGTTTGACTTTGTCTTTGAAAAACATTATCTTTATATCTTCACAATAGTTGACAATCTGACTTTATGTTCAGAGCAGTACCACCTATATGGTGGAGAAAATCTTACTCTGGAGGAACACATAAGAAGAATGAAGATTCATCATACTCTGATCCTTTAGCTTGTGTTAGAAACCGGGGGTAACTCTTAATCTCAAAAGATCTTCTAAATTAATATTATGGATATTTAATTGATTATCAATTCGAGAAGCAAGTCAATGATGGGGAGTCATTTCAACATTGAAAAAAAAGGAAAATAGCTTTGCAAATTGTGATTCTTCAATCATACTCATGAAAAAGGCAAAAATGAATGAGCAACTCTGATAAATAACTTTGGATAGGTTATAACTTTGTATCTACTCTACAAAGGTTAACGTCATCGAGTAATACTCTGACAAATGATCTCGGAAGTATCAAAATATTTAACCTCTTTCATACAGGTTAACGTCATACTTTGATAAAACAATCTCAGATGAGAGTTAAAACTATTGACTTCTTTCACATAAGTTAAATGTTACCGAGTAACATTCTGACAAATAATCTTGGATAGGTCATAACTTTGTACCTACTTCACATAGGTTAACGTCATCGAGTAATACTCTGACAAATAATCTCGGAAGAATCAAAATGTTTAATCTCTTTCACACATGTTAACGTCATACTTTGACAAAATAACTTCGGATGAAAGTTAAAACTATTGACTTCTTCCACACAGGTTAAATGTCACCGAGTAACACTCTGACAAATAACCTCGGATAGGTCATAACTTTGTACCTACTCCACACAGATTAACGTTATCAAGTAATACTCTGACAAATAATCTCGGAAAAATAAAAATATTTATCCTCTTCCATACAGGTTAATATCATACTTTGACAAAACAATCTCAGGTGAGAGTTAAAACTATTGATTACTTCCATTCAGGTTAAATTTCACCGAGTAACACTCTGACAAATAACTTCAGATAGGTCAAAAATCTTTTATGGATTCTTCCCCTGGAAGGCACGCCCCTAAGGAAGCCTCGATGGGTAGCTTTGAGTGGACAAGGTCCTCACTAGAAAGACTCCAAAGGAGCAAGTGGTTGACAGAGTTTCCACTCATCAAAATCGCAAAGCCCCGGGTACATGTACATCAAAATCTTAAGGCAAAAGCCCTCAAAAGGTACAGTACATCAAAACCTCAAGAGTAAAAGCCCGAGAAGGGTAGGTACATCAAAATCTCGAGGCAAAAGCCTTAAAAGGTACTGTACATCAAAAATCTCGAAGACAAAAGCCTTACAAGTATATCAAAATCTCAAAAGGAAAAGCTCTAAGATACTGTACATCAAAAAATCTGACAAAAGCCTCGAAGGTACATATATCAAAATCTCAAGAGTTTTAAGCCTGAGGTACATATACATCAAAATCTCATAAGACAAAAGCCTTAGAAGGTACATGTTCAACAAAAATCTCAGAAGACAAAAGCCTCAAAAGGTACAGGTTCCCCAACGGAGGAGAATAAGCTCGTTGCAATCTTTAAGGAGGAATAACCACAAAATCATTTAGAAAATGAAACTTCTTCCTAAAGATTATCAAAGTATCACTGTTGATAGTTGACGTTATATCGTCTAATCTCACTCTGATGCTGCCAACCCATCATCTTGTATCTTGACATTGGGATATCTGAAGGATGCTCACCTATGAAGATAATCTATATTTTCAAGCTTGGAATCACATCAATTGTGATGGCGCTGTCAACCAAGTTAGTTGAAAATCCCGAGATCGGGGAGAGCTGGAGCTACGAGGAGGGTCGACACTATTATACAGGTCAGTGGAGGCTACCAAAGAGAAGAAAGCGGAAGCACACTAGAGCCTCTCGAGGGGTTGACATCGTTATACAGGTTAGTGGAGGCTACCATAGAAAACAAAGTAAAAAAAGTAAAGTGTTAATTTTTCATTATCCTTTGGGGGTATTTATACTTGAAAAAGAGATTTTTCAAACTCTTTAAAGAATTTTAAAAATAAAATAAAATAAAATAACCCTTCATCTTCTTTTTTTAAAAAATAAAGAAAAGAAGAAAACTCTTCATATTCTTAAAAATATAAGTAATATTGCATGTGCACAAAGTGCACATGAATAATATTTTAAAAATAAAAAAATAGTTTAAAATTAATTTCTCTAAAAAAATTTTCTTTAAAATAAAATTTTATTTTCAATGACAAATTTGATATTTTTTTTTATTGAGATAATTGCAAAGGTATATATCATATTACATGATTAGTTTGGATAACAAAATATTTTGAAATATTTTTCTATTTGGATGATAAGTAAATATCTTTTAAATTCATAATAATATCTAGAGTTATAATTCAATATAATATTTAACTATATATAAATTTTATATAAAGAGAAATTTGAGCTTATTATTTTGAAAGCTTCATTAAAAAATATATTTGCATGATAAGATGAAAATTGGTAAAATATAAGATCTTTTAAGAAAATAAGTTAAGCATATATTAAATTAGCAATCATTTATATTATTCTAAATTTATAAGTGAAAATAAATTTAATTTTTTTATTAGGATTTCATAAATAAATAATTTTATATATCTCATAAATATTAGGATATCATTTTGTTATCTCATGATTTTGTGTTGTTTAAAAATTAATGGGTATATATAAAGTTTGAATTCTATATATCTTTCAACTTCTAAATTTAGGATGAAAGATTATCTATTAAGTTAATAATATTATGCAATCTAAACGCTAATGAGTTATTATGAGTAATTATTCATTTAGTTGATCATATGAAGTTATTGATTATTAAATCAAAATATTAAATTAATAATCATCTATGATGTTTTTAATTTGCAAGATATAAAATATATACTTTATATATGTCATAAGGTTGGATTAATTAATATACAAATTATATAATCTCAAATATTAGGATCTCATTTTGTTATCTCATAATCTTGTGTAGTTTAAATATTAATGAGTATATTTAAAGTTAGAATTGTAGCTATCTTTCAATTTCTAAATTTATGATTGAATAATTACCTTTGTTGTTAATCATATTAAGGTATTGATGAATTTTTACTTTTTAATAATCTAAGTTTACTTTAATTATATATAGAATTTATTCATAAAAATGTTAAAAAAAATTTTACAAATTATCCAAAAACATTTAAGATATTCAACATTCATATGAATCAAAATAGGATTTTATGAATTGTAAAAAAATAATATCATGAAATTATGTGTAGCTTAATTTAAGCATACATATATAAATGAAAAGGAATAAAAAATTAATAATATTATAATAACTTTAAAAAATTAATTTGCTAAGTGCAAAACTAATTGATGTAAAATCAACAATTTGACAAGAATAATAAATTTATTGAAAAAGATATAAAGATAAGTGCATTAAAGAGATATAAAGAAAGATATATAATACATGAATTGTATTTAACTAATTAAAGTGTTAAACTATAAGAATAATTTCATATACTTTAAAACTTGGTATTAACATGCAAAATAAATAATGTAGAAATAATAAAATTAAATAGAATTATTATTATTTTTATTATATTTAATACCAAATTAATTTTATAAAATTTATTGTTGATTCTAATTCAATGATAAGTTTAGGAGATGGTCCACTTTTCAATTTACACAAATAATAGTTTAATGTTTAGGGAATAAAGAAAATTATAAGCACAATTTTTATTAATTTAAATGTGATCGAAATTATTAACCTTCTTAGGTGGATTGCTATAATTGATATTGGGATCATAAGCAAATATCTTTTAAATTCATAATAATATCCAAAGTTATAATTCAATATAATATTTATCATTATACAAATTTTATACAAAGAGAAATTTGAGCTTATTATTTTGAACACTTCATTAAAAAATATATTAAATAATTATGAAATAAGAGTTTATAACATTAGTCTATATTCTCATAAATTTATTATTCATAAGCATTTGGTGCATGCGTAGTTATTTTGCAAAGATTAATAAGAAAGATATATAAAATATTCTTCTTATGTATATAATTCTTTCACGAATTAATGCTTTAATGTTTGATTTATGCAAAAATATTTTATATTTGTGTTTTATAAATTATAATGATATTTTGTATTTGATTTAATTTTATATTAATTCTATATATTTCAATAATTAATATTTATCAAGCAGTTACAAAATCAAAATGGTTGTTGCATATGGTGTGTTTATAATTAAAATTAGAAAATCAAATTAATTTCACATTAATTATATATATTTCATTAATTAGTATTTTATTTTTTAAAAGCATTTACAAAATTAAGATGGTTGTTATACAATGTAGTTTTATGATTGAAATCACAAAAATAAATTAATAAAATTGACATATTAGATAATAAAATGAAAGCGGATCAATAAGATATAATAGTATCACTTTCATAATTTTTTTAAAAAATATTTATAAAAATATATCTATAGAAGGAAATAATTTAAAATGTTGGAGAGAAAATTTGATTGCAATCTAAATGTTATCATAATTAAAGGAAAAAATAAGAAGGAAATTGTAATATCAAATTAGCTTATTCCTAATTAATTTTGTTTTAGCTAATTAACTGTCGATCAGAAGCAATTCTAGCATATAAGCATGCACGGTTGGATTAAGCCATTCAACGCCAGATATTTGGATCGATCGAAAGGTAATGCTCATTTTATTTCATTTTCTTTCATACGGCCTCGCTGTCGAGTTCGTCTCCTCCTTTCCCTGCCTCGGCGTCGGCTTCGACGGATTGCCGCTCCCGTGACACAGAACGCACGAGCCGTGGAATCCCGCGTCGGCTTCACCAGGAACCGCCGCCACGGGCCGACAAATGTCGCCCCGATAGATCGCGACGCCGAGCTATGGAATCAGATCGTCGCCCACCGCCCGCCTTCGCCGTTGTTCGAACTCAGACTCAGCCTTCTGTCGGGTTGAACATCGTCGCCAGGGATTTCGTTTGACCGACGGGAAACCAAGGGAATTTTGTGAGTTGCTGAATTTCATTCTCTATTCATTTTTCTTTCAGCCGACAGCCTTCCTTGATGTTGAAATGCGTGATTATGGAGTTCAAATCTATTTTACAGGTGAGAGAATTTGTGTATTAAAATTTAGGTATTTTTTGTTAATTTTAGTTTGTTAATTTAACCGTAATTAATATTGGCGTTATTACTTTGGAGTCGCTTCCGATTTTGAAAGATTATATGATCAAATAAATCATCAATCCTGTAGTGGATACCGTTTGATTATCACTTTATTTAACTCCGCGGATCAATACACGATAGACCATCCTTTTCTTAACAAATAATCCGGTGCACTCATGAGTTGTCAGAATAAATCATTTGTCTCAATCGAATCGATTCAATTCGCAATTCCTTAGGAGCCATCCTGTAAGGAGATTTATGTATAGAAATTGTACCAAGTTGTACATCAATCCCAAACTCCACTTCTCGTGTTGGTGGCAACCCTGGTAATTCCTTGGGAAACACATCAGGAAATTTCGAAACAACTGGAATGTTTTTCAGCTCAAACACCTCCTTATTCAACACATCTAATTTGACTAGAAATATAATTTCACCGCTTCTTAAATATTTACTCAACTTCACTGCACTAATCAAAGAAGACACGGCATTCTTATCACAAGAAAAATAAAATGATTTTTCACCGTGCATGCACTCTCCTCTTCCAAAGATTCAATTGTAAAATATTTGATCAACCAATCCATACCTAGTATAACATCAAAATATCTCGATTGGTAAGATAATTAGTTTCAGAGAAATTGTTTATCTTGAATATTAATGTCAACAACACATTTCTATTTGTATTCAAACTCACCGTAAGGCATTACCACATTCAATGGTGTGAAATAAATAGTATCAACCGGTAAATTAGTGAAAAGGAATCGAAATGAACTAATGCAAAGCACCGTAATCAAAGAATAACCCAAATGATAAATTTTAAGCATACCTAATTCAATTCTTCGCGGGTATGAAGCCGAGTTCACTTCTCTTTCTAGATATGCTCCACATTATATCAGTACACAGGAAGAGAAATATCATAGATTTCTTCGAGGCCTCAGAGATCAATTAAGGTTGGCACTAGTACCATTTGATATCAGTGAGTTCTCAGTGTTAGTTGAAAGGGCTAGAGAATTGAAAATGAGTTAAATTTTTCCAAGCAATAGGATTTAGACGGGCAAACGCAAAAGCTTTGAAAGAAGGCCAGATTTCTCTAGCAAGAAATTTAAGTTTGATGACAGACAAAAAACAAATTCAGTTGGAGAAACCTATTTGTGATAAGTGTGGAAAGTGACATTTTGGTCAATGTCTGGCTGGATCAGGAAAATGTTACAGATGTGGTCAGATTGGACATCGTGCAACAGATTGCCCATTGGAGAAAAAGATAGATATAAAATTATACAATTAGCAGGAACAGGGTCAACAAAGAAAGTTTTTGGAAGCCAGGAAGCCAGGTAACACACAATTTTTGGAAAAACCTTCAATTCAAAAAAAAGGAGAAACTTGAACTAAAACCAACCCTCTAAAAGCCGAGTTTTGCTATCACCCAAGAAGCGAAGGAATCAAATGAAGTGGTGTCAGGTATGCTTATAGGATGACTCGATTAGACATAGATTCCAACACGCTCCAACGCTGCGGAACGAGCAACTGAAATTTGTATCTAATCAAATCATCACAAAATTTAAAATTCATATACTAATTAATTCATATCACAAAATTGGAAGCATGAAATCTTTAAGTTTGTAAATAAATACAGAGCAACTAAAGGCATCAGTATTAAAATTTTGTACGTACCCAAAAAACCTTTAATCTTCCCAAAATTATACACCCCAAAATTGTACAAATCAACAAAACAGACTAGCTTCTACCCACCTCGTCTTTTCCTGAAATTATCAACGGTAGCATCATAAGCTAAAGCTTTGTGAGACAAGAATGCTAAAGTAAGCTCAGAACAAGACAGTAGGAACAATCGTGCATGTACATGTAAATTTGCAGAAGAGTAAAACTGGTAAACAATGCTGCAGAAAGGTAACAATGTAACTGAACAATATGTTGTAGATTCGTACTGTATCAATGTCATGTCATAGGAGCAGTTATTTAATGAAAGTCATTTCAGTTCTATATCAAATCATTTTTCTAGAAATGTCATTTATAATTGCATAGGTTTTGACTTCATAACAAAAGGACGCCATATTCGCCTAAAAGTCAAGGTAAAGGCGTCAACCATACTACTTATCTAACGACACCTTGGACAACTAACGGCTCCAACCTCAATGTCGAGTCGAATACTAAGATTCCACTCTCATCTCGTAACTTTTACCTATCTCACAGATTTCATAACATAGCCTTCCTATCACAATTTTCTCGACATTTCCTTATCATTATTTTGCATTTAACAACATGTTTTAAAATATTTATATATGTCCAACGAAATCTTCTAGGACTTGAATTATTCTTCGATTGTCCATCCCCGAGGATGAAAAGCGATTAAGTGTAGTGTCCAAGCCTCTCAATTCCTTTCCATAATCGGAAGTAAATCTACCATCTCGCGAGACGATCACTTTGGTACACCATAATTTATTTAACATATAATCTGGACAATTAATCAACTAAATCTGTCTGTTTTATAGGTAAGAAATGAGCTGACTTGGTCAATCTATCCACAACAACCCATATATTATCACGACCTTGCCTAGATCTAGGAAATTCCATAACAAAATCTATTACAATTTCTTCCCACTTCCACGACATAGTAATGACCGTAATAATCCAATCGCCTTTGATGCTCAGCTTTAACTATCTGACAAGCTTGACATTTAGAGACATATTCAGCTATGTCTTTCTTCATACTTGACCACCAAAATGCTGCTTTTAAATCTTTATATATTTTTGAACTACTTGGATGAATAGATATCCCTCATTCTCAGAAATTTCTTGTCTCAACTCGCATCACCGTACCCATAATTGTGAATTCTTAATAATACCCTCTGCATCTACAAGATCGCTTCACTCCTAGATTTGTTCAATGAATTTCGATATCCACCATCCGGAGGCAGTTTGATTCTATTAAATAAAGTTAATTGCACTTTCAATTGAGATAAATGCCTAGTATCACTGAATCTTCTAACTTCTAGCTGTAGATCCTCTAATTCTCTGATCAACTTTGACTTTTGAGTAATAATCCAACTGGCATTTCCCATGGACTTGCGGCTTAATGCATCAGCCACCACATTAGCTTGGCCTGGACAATACTGAATATCTAAATCATAATCTTTTATGAATTCAAGCCATCTTCTCTATCTTAGATTCAATTCTTTTTGTGTAAAGATATATTTAAGACTCTGATGATCAGTAAAAATTTCGCATTTCACTTCATACAAGTAATGTCTCCAAATTTTAAGAGCAAAAACCAAAGCTGCTAACTCTAGATCATGCACGGAATAATTTTTTTCGTGAGGTTTTAATTGTCTCGAAGCATAAGCAATTACTTTTCTATTTTGCATTAAAATAAAACCCAAGCCTTTTAAAGATGCATCACTAAATATTTGGAATCCTCATCGATAATAGCTAAAAGCGTCAAATACTTTTTCAATTCTGAAAACTCGCCACATTCTTGTCCATTGAATTTGACATCCTTTCTCAATAAATTAGATAGGCATCGCAATATGAGAAAATCTCTTGACAAACTTCCTATAATAACCGCTAAGCCCTAAAACTACGAACTTATAACATTCTTGCGGACCATTCTAAAATTGCTTTTATTTTTTGAGGATCACGAAACTCCTTCGCCATCGATAATATGACAAATCATGCATCCAAAATTCACATTTTAATAATTTGGCATATAATTGATTTTGTCTTAACAATTCTAAAATAATACTCAGATGATTTGCATGCTCTTCGTCAATTTTAGAATAAATCAGAATATCATCAATAAAGATGATAACAATCCACTAAGGTTTGAAAACACGATTCATTAAGTCCATAAAGACTGCAGGATCATTAGTTAAACCAAATGGCATAACGAGAAATTCATAATATCCATACCTGGTTTCAAAAACTGTTTTAAAAATATCAACATCTTTAACTCTAACCTGATGATATCCGATCTCGATCAATTTGAAAATACGTAGGGGTCATTCTGGGTGTAAATGATGAATAATTTCTTGGCAAGATTGATGAGCAAGAGTGAGAAATAGATAAAAAAAATTGGTAAATTTTTATAGTTAATTATATAACATAATTTATACGAGACTAATAAGTGAATAGGTTAAATTAAGATCATTATTTAAGTTAAATAAGATATAAAGATGATTATTTAAAAAAATCATTTACATTATTTGATGTGTAAAACTAACAAGTAATTTTTTTATATCATATTGTCAAATTAAACAGAGATTATTAAATCAAAATTATGTAATTATATTGTATGATCTAAGTGCTAATAAGTTATTGCAAAATTTACATGAATTTTATATCTCTTAAAAGTTTTGTAACTTGTGATCGAAGAATATTGCATCAATTATATCATATTAAGGTGGCGATTGAAGTATTTTAAAGTCCAACTTAATTATATTTATACTTTTCTCAAATTTAAAAAAATTAAATATAAAAAATTATCAACAAATATGTAAGAATTTTAAAATGCATATATATAAAGAATGTTATTAAAAATAGTAAATAAGAATATCAAAAATATGTGTGACATAATTTAATCATATATATGTAAAAGTAAAAATTCATAAATCTACAATGTATATTATAAAAATAAAAAAAATTTATAAATCATGTACTTGATTGGTGTAAAATCGATAGTGTGACAAGAATAAAATTTATCTTTAAGAAAAAAGAAAGAAATACATTAGAGAGGCAACAAAAAGATATGTGATCTATGAATTTTTTTTTAATGATAATAAACTATTTATTAAATTATCACACACATGCATACACGAGATTTTATTATCTAGTATTAGAGTGTCAAGTGAAAATAGAGTAAAAAGAAATAAAAAGTGTATATATGAATTACATATGTTTAAAACTAATGTGCATTAGAGATTTATTCATATTGTGGATCATACAACAAAATAAATTCAAAAGAAAGAAAATAATTGTAAGATGTAGACATTACCTTTCATAGCCAAAATAGAGAATTTTACATACATAGCACACAAATCTTATGCATTTACTCATAAAATTTGAGATTTACAAGAACAACTCTTTTTCTATGCATAAAAATGTGCATTTGACTTTAAAAAATTATGATGGTGTTATTTTTATGTAATAATAGAGATTTGAGTGATATTTAAGTGACATATAAAAATTTAGGTGGTAGATATGTAAATATATAAGAAGTATATGCTTTATATAAAAATAAGGCAAAAATGCTTTAAAAAATAGGAAATTTTGCATACATAACACACAATTCTTATGCATTTACATCCTAACTCATAAAGCTTAATAGTTAGAAAAATGACTCTTTTTCTATGCATAAAAATGTGCATTTGATTTTAAAAATTAATGATAATATTAATTTTAATGTAATAATAAAAATTTGAGTGCTATTTAAGTAAAAAAGAAAAGTTTAGATGATAGATATATAAATATATAAGAAATATATGCTTTGTATATAAATAAAATAAATTATATTCTCATCAATAAGATGCATTGGATTTTTTGACTATAAAAGATTGTAAAACTATCATCTCACATCACTTACATCAAAAATGAATGGTCACGATTTCCTATTGGAAGAAACACAAATCATTTTTTAATAGTATATATATAAACTTTTCATCTTTCTTAAAAAAAAAAAGAGTGAGAAAAAAAGAAAATTATTGATATTTTAAAAAAAGATTCTTCACATTTCTCATTAAAAAAATACCCACTCCACTCTCTTTCAAAAGCATATATATATATATATAATAAAATAAAATAAATAAATATTAATAACTAATTAGTAAATAAATAAATAAATATAATGTCAATAATATATATATTATATAATTATAAATCCTAATAAATTTTAACTAAATTGGTTTTATTTTTTAATATATTTTTGGATGAAATGAGTTTTTCATCCAAAAATAAGAGAGCAAATGATATATCTCTCTAAAATTTATAAATCAAGCTTGATTTTGAGTTAAAATATATATATTCAATCAAATTAAATGACTTAGTGAGATGAGTCCAATAAAGATAAAATGGTTATCGGAAGAAATGAAGCTCAAATCTTTATAAAACTTGAAACATTTGGATGATCAAATGACTTTCAAATTTGATGTGCTTATAATTAAATTGAGCGGCTCGACGAGACAAATCTAACGAGCCTAAGATCACTCAAATTGAAGATCGTTTGAATGGCCAAATCATCAAAAAACTATCTATGAACAAATGAATCAATATGAACCGTCCGATATAGTGTTTTGAGATTTTGGCTATAATAATGGCTATAATAACCAAAATACCCTCTCAAAATCCGATAAATAAGATCACATTCTTATCATGAAGGGAAGAAGGAGCTAGAAGCGAACTTGGAAGAAAGCTGTGAGAGAGCTAGAAGTTAAATATCGTCCAGTTGTGCCATCACCTTATTGTATATTGTACCAACCGCAATCATTACCCTGCATGGTTGTTTACGATTGAATTTTCATTATCGATTTCTCACATATAATCTTATGTCATTGTCGGAAGAAAACTATATACTCCAAAGTTTATATATAGTGGAGCATTTTTCTTTGATTGATTTTCATCTGGGTTTTTTGTAAAAAATTATGGAGTTTCTTATTATCTTTTCAACTATATGCGTGTGTACTGGATTTCCCAACGAAACTAAGACGTGAAGTTTTATTCTACCACAATTAATTTTTTGGCATGCAACAATTATAAACCATTCTTTTATCACATAAGTGCATTAATGACATTGAATTACGTGATTTTATGCTCATTGTATTTATTTCATTGTATCGCTTAATTCGATTATAAGTAAAATTTAAAGATCATTTAACCTTTTAATTAATATTTTGAAACTTTTAATTATACTTCAAGTGCTTAATTTAAGCTTGATTGGGCTTAGATTTAATCAATTTTAGCATTGATGGATTCATCACATCAAGATGTTTAATTTAATTACAAATTTATCTGAATCTAAACTCCGATGTAATTAATTTTGAAAGATTATAATACATATATTGCATCAATATTGTTGGCCAATCAACAAAATTTTTGAATGATATATCAAATTTAATTAATTTATTATTTAATTCTATTGACGGATAACATATGACATTTGAATTAAACATATATATAATAAAAATAATCTAATCATGATACAAAAATGTATCAAATATCGTCACACAAATTTTATTATTTGACATTGCTCCAACTAAAAAAAAAATATTACTTAGCTAAAATACACACAACTTAGCATAATTTTCAGAAATTTATATATAATACTTAAAACTTATTTATTTATAAAACTAACACCTAAATTATTATATCATTATTTTTCAAATTATTTCTCAAATATCAAATTCATAATAAAATATCAAATATATATATATATATTAACTTTAACTAAATTATCAAACAGTTGATTACAGCACGAATAAATACTCGAATTTAATAATTAAAAAAATATTAATAATATTAATTTGCAAATAAAAAAAATTTTGATATAGTATATATAATTTCTTTTATAATTTTTAGTTTGTCTTTATGCTAGAATTTTATTAGATGATCTTCTTCAGTAGCTCAAAAATTATCCAACAGATATGAAACAGGGGTTATAATTGGAACCCATTAAGAAAAAGGCCTTGCCTCTGGAACTTTATTTATGTGTTCAAAGATCCGTTAGTTCTGAGAAGAAGGTGTTTGCTGTGGGCGGAAACAATATTCGAAGTGTGTACAATATCTACCAACTCCAACCCAAGGGAGAAGTTTCCCAAAAGCGGCGTGTGAACGGATCTTCCGGGAGCAACCTCTTGATCTTCGTGAGAAAGGAGCGCAACCGGTCTTTTCTAGTCCTCCTGATCTCCTATGGCAGCCCCGATCTTCGTGCACCATCGGTGGTGTGCTGTGGGATCGTTCCAAGGCCGAGGTCGAATTCTCCTCTCTTCTTCAACCGATTCTTTAAGGTGAGAATGAAGCTCTATTTATAGATTTTGGGAGTGGCAGCCTTGTAAATTGCGTGGAAAACTCCAACCACTCCCATAACCATCGGACGCCGACGATCCCCTCGATCGACGGTGTATTTTGATGATCCGGTGCCTTAATGATGTGAATTGGGTGATCTCGATTCGCTGGATTCTCTTGACGAGCCGCCGACCGACTATAAATATGTCGGGTGACCATTTGGCGGATCGTGATCCATTTTCATGCTCGATATTGACCGTCGATTCGAAGTTCTGGATCGACTCATGCTTGATGTTGCTATGTTCGCCTCATCGAGACGGCCGCTTGTAGTTGTCAAATCGGTGATTGGGATCAAGCATTTCAAAATGCCTTGAGATTCGCGGTTGATCGACATTTTCGAGGACGATCGCTTGCCTATTTTGGGTGACATTATCTCGCCATCCAAAAATATATGTCAAATACTTGAAAATAGCAAATTCTCCAATGAAATTTGAGAGTCCATCAACGATTGAGAGAACAGATCTTCATAACAAAGACAATATTATAACCGCAAGTCGATGCAGGCCGTAAATATGTATGCGCGCTGAGATTTCGAGATTACGGATCGATCCGGATGGTCAGAGTCGCGGGCGCGGCGCGCGCAATGCGCCAAGGCCAAGACGCGCATACCGCCGCACAAGACGCCAGCTACAATCGCCGCTCGGCCTACGGGTCGTAGGGTCAAAAGCTCGTTGTAACACCGAAACTGTTCGATATTTAGCTCAGATTCGCCTGCTCAAATGAGTAACACAACAAATTTTTCGTGCTCGATGATAAATGAGCAACACTAACAATCCTTTGTTCGATCGTATTCGCTCGATGAAAATAAATAAATAATTTATATTAAATTTTATTTAAAATATAATTTATGTCATTAAATATTTTAAAATTGATATTTAATTTAATTATAAAATTAGTTAAAAAATTTTAAATAAAATAAGCTAAAATATATTAGTAATTATTATTATAAGTTTTTTTATAATTATGCTTAATGTTTATGTTAGATTTTAGTCAGATTAGTTAATCCCTAGGAATTTATATTAACTACCGGGATTTAAAATAAACGAGCGATACCTAATATATTGCCCTAGTCTCGACTCTTCCGATTTCGGCACTCCTCGAGTCTCGACTCTCTAGTCTCGACTCTCCGCCTCTAATCCGTAAGTCGCCGACTCTCTCTTGTCTCAAGAGTTTTGGTCACGGATTTCTACTCTTCCTAGCAAGAGTCTTGCTGAGTCTGAGTTGAAATGGTAATATCCGTAAGTATGGGTGTAACTGGTCGGATCTCGATCTCTATGGTTTGCACGGATATTGTTTTCTTTTCTTTTTACATTATTTTCATGTTAAAAGCCCTATACATTGTGGTTGTGATATCCGGTTTTTTAGGGTTTGTAGAACACAATTTTCTTTTTCTTTGGTCGATCTCCGGTTTTATTCTTATTTTAAGCGCTTTTATTCTTACTATGGAGATGCGTGGAGAATCCAGAATATGCATACCTTTATTTCACCGCTAACACATGTGTTGCTTCTTTTATTCTTACTATGGTCTATGAGATGCGTTCTTTTATTCTTACTATGGAGGTTATGTTCATCATGTATTTTGTGGTTTGATGTCCGATCATATGACCGGGTAATGCCAGAATCTTGTAGAATTATGGATGTCTTTCAAGATTATTACAATGTTGTAATGGTAATCTTAGACTTGGATGTTTGATGTTCTTTTACTTATGGTATAATACGGTAATGTCAGAGCGTATCTTAGTATCTAATTCTATGGATGTTCTATTTTTTACAACATGTATCGTAATGTTGTATTGTATGCAGTAATGGAATAATGGAAACATGGAATGTGTTGTGTAAGACCCCTTTTCATATTCTAGTTCGGTTTGCCGGTGGTGTAGAATATTTATTTGAACTTGAGCTTGAGCTAATACCGCTTGATATCGATCATAGTGATGAAAAGAAATATTTATTACCTTTAATAATGCAATTCTATTTGATATTGTACATCTACTGTTTCGGCGTTTTATATGAAAAGTGTTTATCACTGTTTTGAGGGTTTTCTTATCAATTGCTACTATGGATTTCAAAGATGGTTGGAGAAAATTACTTGAAACTGATAGTATGGATTCTAATCATAGAGACAAACTCTATGAAAAGTTCTTGTATGATTTCATAGATCAACCACTCTCTTAAGTATGTCTTTGATAGGTGCCTTACACATCAGCATATTCTTTTTTTCATTGATATTGAAGAAGATGGTGACATTCTATTGCGGGGGCAGGATAGAATTTTTTAACAAAGTCATGCACTTTTCTTGGTTTCATTTCTGTACTCCAACATCGTTATACTTATCCTAAGCCCGCATCCAATGAGTAGTAAAACTTGTTCTCTTTTGGTTGATGATTGGATTTTGTCAGATATTTACAAGAACTAATGCGAATTCATTAGCCAATCAACATAATTTTATTGTCCCAATATGTCATCTTAGTAAAACTTGTTCTCTTTTGGTTGATGAAATTGATTGATTTTGCATATTTACAGAACCACGGTGAATTCATTAGCCAATCAACATAATTTTATTGTCCAATATGCAATATCTTAAAAACTTGTTCTCTTGGTTGATGAAATTGATTGGATTTTTTTGATATTTCGGACTTGTGGAAAATCCCAAGCAAGGTGGTGGGACAATAGATCATCAAAGGTAAACCATTTTGTTCCGACTTCACCACTTAAATGAATATTCTTGTCACTCCAAGAATAACCGATATTAGTCAGTTGTTTTAATATGCTTTTAATAATATGCATAAAACCGGTTTTCTCAAGTTTTTCTTCCTCTAATTTATTTTCTCACTCTAAAGCCTTGTCCTATTTAATATGGCACCATCTTTCAACAATGTTTTGACTTCTTCAAGTCCATAAACGAAAGGATAAAGTTGGATGTAGTTCTAAACATTTACTTTGTTCGTGTTAAAATCGAATATGATCGCATTTAGTTTTATGACTAAATAGCTACATAAGCTTTGTCTTCTATTTTTCTTATATTACGCTTTTATCTTGACATAGAAGATCAGTCCTCCGTTTTTTTGAATTTATTTGTCTAATACCAGTAGACTATGATTTTGTATTCTTGAATTCTCTCTTTTTCTATGTTGCGTACCGGAAGTTTTATATAAGTAGTAGCAAAGAAATTATTATGATTAATAATATTGATCTACAATCTATAGGACTACTTGATGATCTCATTTGATTAGATTTTATGATTATTTGTAGCTAATCAAGATTAAAGAGGCATATATACACATTTTTCTCTTTTTTAGTTCTCTAAATTTGTAAAATTTTGCACTTCACCTCGTCTTGTTCGGTATGACCAATGGTCGCCAAAATTGTCATACGTTAACTAAGAATCTTAATACTGAGGATTTTACTAAATAGCTACATAAGCTTGTTTTATCATCGAACCTTCTTATTCTTGTTCCTTTTACATGTTATTCTCTTTGGAACTACTATTTGGTCGGTTTTGTTCTTTGTGCATTATATAATTGCTGGTTGGTTTTGTTCTTTGCATCCTTATTGGGCTATGACAATCTTTTGATGCTTACGTCATTGGAACAGATGTTATTATTAATGTGTAAGATCACTTGTGATATTACACATTAATGCTATGATGAAAAATTAAATAGATGTATGAGATGCAACTTAGCTTGATATTTGTCGTATGTATTTTCCAAACATTTAATTTTTTGTCTATCATTTATTTATTCAATGATATTTAGCTTAATAGATTCTTTGGAACGTGATGCTACACTTATTTTTATTTTTTGTGATTTCATTGTCATTTTTTTTGTGATTTCATTTTGTCAATTTGGAATGTGATGCTACACTTATTTTCATTTTTTTAGTAGTCTTATTAATATTAATCTTTCATTTTATCATTTTTTTGAATGCCTAATATTCATACCATCAAGCTATGCGATCAATGATTATTTATTTTAGAGCCCACTCATAATATTTATTTTATAATTTTTTGCTAGTTTTGTTTACATACAGAAGATTCAAGACATTGGTGACTTTGAGGATATGAAACAAGACTATAAAATGAACATTAAAGTCAAGAATTGATTTGATTAGAAATTGATATTTGGAAATTGTAACTTCATTATTTTCTTAGCTTTTATTTTTTGAAATTGTAAGTTGTATATGATCATGTAAAATTTTAGGTTGAATTTATTTTAGAAAGTTGTAAATCTGTAAATTTGTAAATTATGTAAGTTATGAATTTGTAAATTTGTATATGCATATATGAATAAATGATATATGATCTTGTAAATTTTGAAAAAGCTATAAATTAGTATTTGAAGTGTTCAATTTGTGTAAAAAAATGATTTTGAATCTGATTGAAAATCATTTAATTTAAAAAAATAAATTTTAACAGTATATAATTTTGATTTTGAATCTTTGAATGAATCTCTAATTTTAATTTTTTTGTGTAACAAAGTTTTTTTTTAATGTAAAATAATAATTATGATTGTATATAATTATTTTGTATAATTGTATATTTTTTAGTTTTAATTCTCAATAGTATTTTAGTTTTTCATCAGATAAGATTTTAATAATTATTTTAAATTAAAAATAAAAAAATAAAATTATTAAAATATAAAATCGAGCCAATTTCGAGCCAAACACGAGCCTAAAATGAACATGAATATTTTTTCGAGCCGAACACGAACAACTCTATAAACGAGCTATTTCGAACACGAGCCAATTTCGAACAAAATAATAAAACGAAAATCTGAACAGGCTCGAAGTTCTGCTTCACAATGCAGGACGCCTGAACGGATGCGCGTGGTCGTGGTCAGCCGAATGAAGACGGTCAACGCATTTGGCTCAGCGGCGATTAGTTGCGCACGAGCGGCTTCCGCATGCGGTTCATGGCTATGGCCACGGGTAATGCGCCATGGGAAAAATCACATGAATATGGCTAAGAAAATGATAGCATTGGCATGAGTTTAAGGGAAATAAGCGCTATGACAAAGCATTTTTTATGCTTGAGTGCTTTGAGGGTCTATAAAACCAAAGAAGGCACATTTTTCTCTCCTCTTCTCCTCTTAGATGTACCTCTGAGTCTTTTTTGATCAACCTCTCTTCATCTCGGAGGCATAGCCTGGGGAGTAAACCTCCTAATAATTTTCATTTGAAAGAGGCGTCGGCGCTGAATGGGCGAAGGAGACGATAAAGATCTAAATTCATGACGACGACGATGGTCCAATATGGTCAATAATATGATGATGGTCAGAATAGGGATGACCTGACGATGGTGGTGAAAGATTTTGACGATTAGATGTGAGTAGCAGGCCAATCGGCCGACAAATGGCAATTAACCGGAGATCATTGCCGCTCAAGTGAAGATTGTCATCTTGAAGGCCAGCATGATCGGTATGACTCATGAAATGGCCATGACCGAATGGTGACCGCCAAGATGAGATAACCGCCGAGATTGTCGGTGATAAGACCGCATGACTGGTTAGCGGCCGACGGGATCTGACATCCGGTCCGCTTTGTCGACATGCTTATGTGGAAGAGGTTGAATTAATGGCGATACTATCCGGGTTATTGCCGAGCATGGCGACGCAAGTATGGAAGAGATCGAGTCCCGCTAAGATTTTCAATTTATCAGGTTGTTTATGAGCGTCCATGATGTTAACTGTTATGGAGAAAGCGTTTATAGGGATTGCCAACTTATCCAAGGTTTATCGAAGCGTTACTCACGATGTTAACTGTATGAGGTCGCGGAAGTCCATGGACCTTTTGACTATGAGGTTTATGAGCGTTATCAGATGTTAACCTCGAAAATGGCAGGATTGTCAACTATCCAAGTTGACCGAGCGTTACTTGATATAACCATGGAAGAGGTCGTGGGAAGTCCACTGACCTTTTGATCCGAGGTTGTTTATCTGGGCCACTGATGATGTTAACCTGTTATTTGTAGACATGAGATGCCAACTTATCAAGGTTGTTTATCGAGGCTACACAAACTGAATTTATAGAGGTTCTCTCGATCTATCCGGTTGTTCGGATGATGTTAACTGTTATGGAGAAAGTTGTAGGCATTTTACAGGATTGCCAACTTATCGGTTGTTTATCGGTACTCACATGAATAGGAAGATCAATTGAAGAGGATTTTGACCTATCCGGTTGTGTAGAGCTACTCGATGATGTTAACTATGGAAAGTGGCGAATGAGATGCCAAATTTATCCAAGGTTGTTTATCGAGCGCGATATGTTAACCTGTGGAAGAGGTAATCCACCTAGGACCTTTTGACTATCTTGAGTGTATCGAGCGTCGATGATGTTAACTGTTATGGAGAAAGTTGCAGTAAGAGATTGCCAACATCAAGGTGTTTTATCGATATAACTGGAAGAGGTCGTAAGTCACTAGGACCTTTGACTATCCGGGTTGTGTATTAGCGATATGATGTTAACCTTATGGAGAAAATAGCGAGGATTGCCAAATTTATCCAAGGTTGTTTATCGAGAATGGATGTTAACTAGATGGAAGAGAAGTCCATAACCTTTTGACCTATCTGCTGATTTTAGGCATCCATGAAGTGATCGATGTTGGTGATCAAAAGGTAAGAGGGGGAAGCTATCTTGGGCATGCAAGGTAGAATGCACATTCTCCGAACTGGCCTACTAACACTACGTTAGCCAACCGTGGGGTAGTAGACTTAATGAATGACTTCCGGTGATTTATTGTTACATGCAAATTCTTTTCTTACAGTTCATATTTGTGGATTTGAGGAGTAATGACTGTCAATGCCGAATATCGAGCGCTCCTAAAGATATCTTGATTTTATAAAATACGATTCTCGATTTACAAGAGGAAGAACGATCTTCGATGGATCAACTTCGAGAGGAAGACAAATTATAAAGCTCTTTCAGGCATCCTCATCTTAGTCAAGTTCTCGATGTTGAGGTTACCGATAAATGGTATTTGCTTGATAAAGACGCTTATATCTGATTCCCTACCATGCATGCCTGTAGGGAATTTCATCTTGAGGTGAGGCAATGTGATCACAATGATGGAGAGGTCTCAAATATTGCATCAGACTGATCACTTGACTACAATACAAATAAGTGGGTTGTCGGGAAATTCTCAAGAATGGAAGACATTGTCCTTCCAATGGGTCGATTATCAAATCCATGGGGACCCCGGTTGAAGCTTCTCTTTTATACCCATGCAGAAAGTAAAAGAACATCAACCAAAATCCCATCATCCTTTTAGCATGGATCACCAATCATAATGTGGGGATCTTGATGGCCCCTCTAGATCTAAATCATCAAAGGTGATAGAATGGTCAAGAGACTTCTTCTCCGCTTGAAAGACTAAATATTTTACACCGCCCTCCGCAAGTTTTATCTTCACCGCTTGTTCCTTCCATTGTCGTTTCAAACATTTTGGACGAATTGGTTTTGTATAAAACCCTAGATACCCTCAATGTATTATCTTCAATCTCCTCCTTGATTCTTCTAAGATGTTTGAACATCACCTTTGGGAACCTTCTTCCGCTGCTTGGTGGTTCAAGCTCATGAGCATATAGCTTGACGGATGACCTATTGGGACCAGTGTGATAGAAGGATATGATGATGAATTGATTCCGAGTCCTCCGGGCACGCCTCTGTCTCGACTACTACTGTTTGCCGAGGAGAACCGGAAGTATTCAGGGACTCTCCATCGCATTCGAGAGATGAATCTCGATGATTCTCTGCTGAACCCCTACAAAAAAATCACGAGCTTCCAAATGAGACACCCAAGCGAATAACCAAATCAGCTGTCTTGAGAGTGGGAATACGACACAAGACAGTCATTTGATATTAATGCATGATCGTCGATCGATATGCTCGACGGATCTGCCATCGTAGGTCCATGCTGAATTCCTGACCTATGAGATGATCAAGGGGACGAAGTTTTGGAAGAAGGAGAATGGATCATTCTTAAACTCTTCATGCCGTAGTATAAGGTGACGCGTGGATACCCTCTAAATGTGGGTGAGTGAATGATCAAGATCTAGTGTGCGGGGTTCTCTTTATCATTGAAGAAAATATGGATTATCTTGACGTGAACGGGCTCTTCCAGCGGTTGGAACGCTTCTTGGCCCTCGCAGAGTCAAGAATTTCGTCGGGAATCCTCCATCCTTGAACGCGATCTTCCAAAGAGGGGCACGACTCAGGGACGTAAGTCATGCAGAGAGAAGTGTGAGACTTGGCCTTGATCATGAGGAGCAAAACCCCGCTTACCAACCATATTGAGATATAGCAATGGGAACCAGGTTCCACAGACGGCCAAAAAGGCTGAGAATTTTAGGATTAGATGCCGAGCAAAAATTATCCAACACATGGGGATATGAACACGAAGGGAAAACCTTAAGAAAACCATGTCAGAACTTTCACCATGTGTTCAAAGATCGTCGCTTCGTAGTTGAGAATGTTCTGAAACAATACAATATCGTCAACTCAACCCAGGAGAAGTTTCCAAATGGTAACGGATCTTGGGAGCAACCTCGAAAGGAGAAGAACCGGTCTTTCTCGTCTCTACAGCTCATCTTGTGAACTACTCGACCTTGGTGATTTAGATCGTTTCCAAGGTACGGAGGTTCTGAGCTCTTCTTCAACCCCTTCTAAGAATGAAGCTCTATTTATAGATTTTGGGAGGAATTGCCTTGTAATTGGAAAACCCAACCACTATAACCACCATCTGACGGTCATGGCGATCTTATCAGCATATTTTGTTCCTCTGATGCCAATTGTGATTTGGATTCGATTATTCTTATTATTACCATATCTGATCCATTTTATTGATTAATTGATCGAGTTGATAATTATATTATTCTCGTTTATTGATAAGCTAAAATTAGATCGGCATTTCAAATGCTCAGATTAGATCGATTATTACGACGTATTTGATATATATTTTATATGTTTCAAAATTATCAAATAAAGTATACTATTTATGTCGTATCAACCATAAAAATATCTTTTAAAGGTGGCTTGTTTGTCAGCTTTAAACGCCATAAAGCAAAAATCCTATAAAAAAATCATAATCAAAATTTAGTGAGTAAAATATCTTAAAGGTATAGAAAATTAACTTTTAAATTGCCATAAGCCAATTAGGAGAGCACTCATTTATTGGGGAAGAGTTTAAAAATTGGAAGAAAAAAGAGAACCTTCTTTCTCATATTGAATAGCACAGTAGTGCTAATATAATGAAAAGATAAAAGTAAGAGGATTTAATAAAGTCTCAAGAAAGTGTTACGATTATATAGTTGAGTAAGGATGAAAGAAATAGAAAAGATTGTTGTTTAATTTTGCTATGGATTTCGATTGTGCTCGACTTCTTCAATGATAAGTGTTATCATTCAGTGGCCATGATAAGTCAATTGAATTAGATAGTTAAGAAAATTACTAAGAGACATTTTTTTTTTTGTCAATCACAATGAAGAAGTTAATAAAAAAACTAAATTTATAATTTTGAATTGAAAGCATTCATTCTTGATGATAATTTTCAAGTATTTTATGTCAAATATTATACTCATCATATGATTGATACTTACAGTAGAGAATTTTAGTAAATGAAGCATCCTTTTGACATTTCTTTAAGAATTATGAATGATATTAAATTATAATGCAAAGAGGAGTGATATTCTTAAAGATATCCAAGGTGATATAAATTTTTTTTTTCATCACTAAAATGGAGAGTTAATAAATGGTCAGGCTTGAATAAAAAAACTAATTTGCATTGAGCTACTACACCATTTAGATTCTTATTTTTGTACAATTCTTATATATTTATATATCTAACACCTAAATTTTCATATTTACTTAATAATACTCAAATCTTTATTATTACATCAAAAGTATCATTAATTTTTTAAGTAATATTTTTATGCATATAAAAGTGCTATTTTGTAGATATCAAATTTTAGGTGTTAGATATGTAAATGTATAAGAATTATATGCTAGGTATGTCTTTTTTATATTTTAATTAATCAAATTAAAATATATGCTTCTATACTTGAACAACTTAAGATTTTCTATAAAAAAATGAGACACATAATCAACAATCAATTGAAGTTGGTGTGAATTAGTTTAATAGAATTTTGTTACTATTTTCATAAGATATTTAATGATTAATATTATGGAGATTACAAGTAAATTATTATAATCATTATAAAAAAAGATTAAGATACTAAGAATATAATGAGATTGGTAAGAATATTGAAGCAATGATTATAATTGATGACAAAGAGTTGGAATTCCATATTGGAAGATGATCATATTTTTATAGGGTCTTTGAAATTTATCTAACATATATGAACTTTACATTTATGTCTCATCGATTATCATTATGAAGAGCTAAATAACTAATACAGTTGCATTATCATCATGTTTTGTTATTTTATACTATAGTTGATATGTAACTTTAAAGTTGAATAATCGATTCTTTAAAGCTAATACTTAGTTGCTTCTTTTTGTAGCATGCATGGACCAAATGACTCATTATTTATTTTGATAAAAAATAATTAATTAGTCTTGTAAAATATATCAAAATAATTTTTTTATAGTTGAGCTTGTAGCTTTTTAAGCATCTGTTTATTTATATTATTAATATGCACACTAGTGATGAGTTGCATCTTTAAGCATGACTATCATTCTTATAAGATAAAAAAAATTGTTAAATATCCTTTTGTTTATAGGCTTATTATTTTGATCAACTTTATCAATTTTTAACTAGAGAAATAGTTTTTTTTTATATAAGAATTATTAATCATTGACATAGTAAAATGAGTGATGACTAGCTTAATAATTGGCTAGTACCTTTATTGAAAAAGTATTTAACTAAATTCTCAATCAAATATAAAATAGGTTGAAAAGCTTAGAATTAATTTGCAACTCATTAATCAAAATAAAATATAAGATATTATTTTGACTTATATATTATTATTTTATTTTATTTTATTTCTATTTTAGTTTATTTACATAATAAGTTTATTCTTACTCCAAAGAGATGTTACATCCCAAAGGGAGGAATATATTAAATCTAAACGTTATTGAAAATGTTTGATTAATAAATAATTATAATAAATAATTATATAGGGTTTTATAATGGAATGCTTGTGGTGATAAAAAAATTGATTTTACTATCAAATATTACATAAAATTTTATGCACAAAAAAAAGTTAAGAGTAGCTCATAAAGGCATAAAAAATTTCTTTCTTAAAAAAATCCAAGAAAATTAAAAAATCATGGGGTGTGACCAAATTAAAATAATTCAACTATAGTATAAGTCATATACTATAAATGATATCCTACTTTATAATTAGATAAAGAATTAACATAATATAATAATCTCTAAACTTTGAAAATAACATTTATGTGAAAATTACGAAGAGGCTCGAGGCTCGGGGCATTGTAGTTTTTATCAAGTCATCATTAGTGCTATGTTGAACCATTTTTCTCTTTAAGAGAAGAGACTAGTCGATAAGAAGGTGACTTTAGTTTTAATAGATATCATAAGCTAATGATAGTGTCGATGGAGACATCAAATTTGTCGCTAATGATAGATGTGAATTTTCTTAATGATAAATACTGTCTGATGGTGGCATGCATAATAGCACTATTAAAAGCATGTATGTTGGCCTCACTTTTGGAGTGAGCTCTTAACTTCCTCATCATAGATCTAGGACACTTGTAGACACTAAATTTTCTTAGTCTTGAGACACTTCTAATGATTAGGTGAACACTTAACCTAAGCCTAGAAGACTTAGAAGGATTAGCCATGGGAGTATGTCATGCCTTAAGGACTTAGGAAAACTTGTCTACCATATAGCCTTAAACACAACCCATGCTTTCTTCCTCAAACCAAACCTCAAATTCAAATCCAAATCATAAATCAATTCCAAAATCAAATGATTGAAACATGATCAAATTCAAATTCAAAAAAAAAAAAAGCCTAAGCCTTTGATTTTGTCTTATGGACTTAGCCTTACTAAAGTTCAAATCAATCAATTCAATTGATTTTCTCAATATCAAATTCAATCTCAAATCAAATTCCAACCCAAATTCAAATCAAGTGATTGAAACCCAAAATCAAATTCAAATTTTAAAGTCCCTTCTTAAAGCCATATTCATATGCTTAGCAAAACCCCATTTAAATCAAATCAAACTTGATTAATTTCTTTATAAATCAATCATTCCTTCATTTATATTCAAACCATTCAAATCAAATCAAACTAGATCAAACCAAATCAAGAACTTTCTTAAGCCATATGGACCTACCTCGATAAGCTTAATCAAATCCCAACTCAAATCAACCTAATTTCAATTGATTTCTTTATAAATCAATTATTCCTTCATTTACATTCACAAATATAAATGAAACTCACCCTCCATGATCAAAAAATAAATCAAACTAAATCAATTTCCTACTTAATCCCTTTTAATGCATCCTTAAACTTGGTCAAATTTGCTTCCAAATCACTCCAAGCTCAAGTAATTTTCTCATGAATAATCTTCATTTATATTCACAATTATAAATGAAATATAAATCAAATGGTCAAAGCCAAACCTAAATCAAATCAAATTTTCAATTTTAACTTTTTTAAGCCAATTTATTGAACTTGGCCAAATCCTATCCAAATCAATTCAAAACCCATGTATTTTTCATGAATCAATCATTCCTTTAATCACTTTCAAATATAAACATAAACTAAAATTATCAAACCAAACTCAAGTCAAGCCTAAGTTAGCATTTTTGACTTGAAAACTTCAAATGAGCCAAGTTCATTACACTCCAAATTGATTGGATTTATATTTCAATCCTAGGCTCATATATGAGTTCAACTAAACTTGAATTAAGCTAAAACCAAATCAATTGACCCCTTTAGGTTCACTTGACCCAAAGTGACTTAAAGACCCTTTTTGAGCTAGGTTATAATCCAACCCAAATTGGATTCAACTAAGCTCATCCAAACCTCACATGATCAACAATCATCATAGTGATCAACTATCTTGAATTTGGTCAAACTAAGTCAACTTGGTCCTTTGACCAAGTTAACCTTAACCTAAATGAAACATAAACCAAAACTCACCATATACCAAATTGATTGAAATCATTGATTCAAACCAATTCATAATCAATAATTGAACATGATCAAACCTTCAATTGAGTCAAACCAAATCCAATTGACCATTTGAACTAAGTTGATTAGCCTAAAAAAATCAAAATGGGTCAAATCATGATTTGATCCAAATTGATTGTAACCAATGACCCAAGTTCATTCCAAATCATTTATTGAACTTGACCAAAGTCATGATTAAGCTTAATTTGACCAAATCGATCAACTTGACCATAACCCAAATTGACCTAAAGGTCAAATTGCCCAAAATCTAAATTTAATCCAAATCAAATCAAAAACCCTCATTTTTTTAATTAAATTGAACATGAACCAACACCCAATTTAGTCAAATTAGTCAATATGGTCAACTTGCCATTTGACCCATTTGATTTTAAATGAGCCAAAATCAAACCTAAGCTAAATTGATTGAAACCACTTGAACTAAAACTCTTTAAATCATCATGTGAACCTAACTCAAGCTTTGGTTTGACCCAATTAGTCAACCCAACCCACATGAACCCATATAAACCCATTTGACCAAATGAAGCCAAAGCACCCAAAACTAACCCATGGAACCCTAAGAGCTAACCAAATCGATTGACCTATGTCACCCAAAATCATCCCAAAAGCAAAGTGGACTCCACCCAAGGGAATTAGCCATTATACACACCTCATTTGCATTGGATTCTTTCCATAAGAGGTAAATCCCACTCTCTCCTCTCATGGCAGCCATAAAACTTCCTAACATGGCACACTAGCCCAACCTAAGCATGCCTAAGACTTACCATGGACCAAAGGGCACACTTCTCTCTCCCCATGGAGAACCCAATGGGTGCAAAGAAGGAAAATCAGCACAATCTCCCCACATCGACTTTGAGCTTCCAAATAGCTCCCTCCAACCTGTGCCATGTGGACTGACGGTGACCCCTCGAAGCTTGATGGCAAACCGAAAAAAATTCGGACGGATATCGTCCATCATCAGATTGAGGGGTATACCCCTCAATTAGAGCAAGATTCATCACCATTCATCTTGAGTGAGTTGATGTTTTGAAATCCTAGAGCTTCCTAGAGCACCTCAAACCTCCCTCGATTGACATTTCCTCTCGCATGTGAAACCAAGAGAGGCCATCCCCATTCCGATTCATACTTCTCCACTCAACCAAACCTCGATTCCTCTTACCAACACCATCACCACACCTCCGAGCAATACTAAATCATTTCCTAAGCTTCCAAGCCATCGAGGTTGAGTTTGATCGTCAGCTCCGTGCATGGATTAGTTGTCCGTTGCTCACTTCAAATTGAGGTCCAATCTTCTCAGTTTTTCTTCTACTAAGCTACCTCGGTTGATCCCACTTGGTGCTCGGTGAAGTAATTTCTCAAACAGTAGTTTACATGATTTTTCATGGATTTTGTAAAAGAAATTTGTGTTTCATGCGATTTTGATCATTAGATGTGCTCCTCTTCTTTCCATGATTTTGTGAGATCATTTTGGAAGTAATCCAAGCTTGGGTGAGTTCGGATCGAACTGGGAAAGACAGACAGTATCCATATTTCGCAGCTCGTGAAGGAGAAAGATCACAGGCCATCCATTCCATGATCGAATGAACGTCGTGATTAAATTACACTCGATCCCCCTGATTTTCCCTTCTAAACTGCGAGATTAATCGTGGCCGTCCGATCTTAGATCGGACGGTCCACGAGAAAGCCCGTCCGCCGCCGGCTAACTCTGCTGACGGATGTGACAACTTAAATAATCTATCTTGTCATGCCACGTGGAAAGCGCGTCGCATTAACAATCACATGACGCTGACGGGATTAGAGCTTAATTAAGGCTGTTTAATTAATTTCAAAGGCTGAAACTTCTAAAATTTATAACTATTTATAGAAAAATCCAAAAAAATATAAATGATGACTCGTTTAAAGACATTTCAGAGGGGAATCTGTTAAAAATATCATTAAGTAATTTTGAACAGTGAGTTTTCCTTAATTTGAATTTAATTAAAAATATAATTAACCTAATTACTCTCTTATTAAGCATCTAATTAACTCCAAAATTTTGCATGTTTAGGGGATGACCTCATTTATTTTTTTGGAATTTATTGGATAGGCTTAATGAGAAAAATTGTTAGTGAACCCTAATTACCCTCTTAATTCAATTCATGATTAATTAAGCAAGCGAACCAAATTAATCCACCAATTTGCTTATACCATATGTTAATAGTGAAAAGTTTTAGAGAAATTGTTTAGGTTTACTCCTTATGACCATTTCATTAAGCCTCTTCTTATTTATTGCAAATTAATTAAAGTTTAAGTAATTAATTAACCACTTAATTAATCAATTAAAAAATGAGTCTAATTATTTGAGCCTAATTGATTGTTTGAAGTGACTTGGGATTAGGATTGAGGCCTCTTCCTTAATTTATTTTCCTAAGTTAATTTCATTATCCTAATTAAAATATAATCAAAGATTTTAATTAATCAATTAAGGGTTTAATTAAATTAATTTAAAATCCAATTCATTCCTAACTTTGATTAATCAACCTTGGGTAGTTCTTTAGATGTTTAATAGTCTAAAGAAATTTAATGAAATTATGATTATCTTACATGTGCAAGAAAATCATAAAAGTAATTAAACAAATCTCTTAAGCTTAATTAACTATTAATTATGAGTCAATTACATTAGACCCCTTTCATTTCTTATGAGCATTACTAATTTACTTTTTTATATGATGCATCTCATGTTGGCTCATCATTATTTAATAAATTAACTTAAGGTGATGTTGGCAAGGGTTTAATTAATTGATTTAAATCATACCTCAACCTAATCAAGCCATAAAATCAATTTAATTACTTTTTGTTAAATCAAATTAACTCACACATATGGAGAATTTGATTAGGATTAGCAAACCTTATTCACATTTCTTAAATCAAATCAAACATTAAGATCAAAAATGATTTTAAGAAACTTTAGTTTATTTTAAATAAGTTTATTTAATGTGATTATCCTTAGGAATTAGTTGGAATGAATGAAATTACATGCTCGTGTTGCTCTGTTTCTTTCCAATCATATTAAAATATTGTATTCCACTTGTATCATGCATTCGTTTATTTCAAAAATTAATTAAATAAAATAATTTCCTTTATGTCAAATTTGCATGTGTTGACTTTTGCATGTGTATTTATTACCACTATATATATCAAATATATTTTCAAAAACTAATAAATAATAATATATATATTGTGGTTTTAGTTACATATACATAGGAGGTGCATGTGAATATAAGCTTAATGTATGAAGTGAAGTCTCTTTCTTACATTCATATGTTCATTTTCATAAGTTTGAATGTTAATGGTAGCTTAGTCTAGACATTAGGGCATACTTTAAGTAGCCCCTAAGGAGATTCCTACCTCACTCCCAAGAACAATGGTGGGTTTGATTTCATTATTATGCATCTTGACATTAGAATTAGGATAGAGCTTTAATTCATTTACACAAATTAATTAAATAAATTAAATTCTACTTTTGCATGGGTTTTCTATTCTTATAGTTGTTTATACATTCATATGTATTTAAAATAGCAAGTATATTAGTCGGACATTCAGGATGCACAACTTTAAGTAGCCCCAAGGAGGTTTCTACCTCACTCACAGTGCAAAACAATGGCGTACTTGCTTAAAATTTTTATACATTTAAATTAGCTAATGAATGAAAACCCCTCTTTCTATTAAAAGATATGCATTCATATTTTGTTCAAGTGGTTGGATTGATTCATATAATTTGGAGTTATTTTCTTATATTTTGTATAGAATTTAGAAAGAACTTTAAATTAATATGAAAAATAATTCAATCAAATGAACGTCAATTCTAAGTACATTTGCTTACATTCATCATTTAAGTGTGCTAAGATATAAATTACATATATATGTATGTTTAAGACTTAATCATATATGTGTTATATATGATGGAAAGAAATGAATAAATATGTGTTATGTAATAGTAATTAATTCTAATTAATCTTAAGATGCATTTTTATTGAATGGGATTATTTAAAGTGAACATAAACTTAGGATTAATTTAAAAATATGTAATAAGTCATTCACTAAAGAGAAGTCATTCAATTAATTTGCTTTAGATATGACTTAAGGTAGGGATAAAGAGAGTAATCCTCACTTTCCTTCTCTTTAAAATGCTTAGTTATTTAGTGTAAGACAAATGGAACTAAAAAAACATTACATTAGAATTCTTAAATCAATTAAGTCATTTAAAGTGAAACCACCCTTCATAATTAAATCTCTTCATATTTAGGAAATGACAACAAATAGAACATACCACACAAGCCTTAATACACACACACATTAAATTAAGTCACCACTTATGTTATGTTAGAGGTGCATGATTTGATGTATGTTTGATATATAATGTATTATTGTAGATTATATATGCTAGAGTGTATGCTTCGTAGACTAGATGGTAAGCTGTGATTAGCCTAATTATATTTTCTATAGGAGATTGTACTTAAAGGGCACTTAAAATAAATATAAATACTCTCTTTTAAAGGTTGTTTAACCCTTAAGCATAATCTAAATTATGACAAGTGGACTTGGTTACCCATGTGGGTGCTAAGTCCAAATTACATATAATTGCTTGGATTGTATGGTGTGTTTAGCAAACATTTATTTTGTATGTGTAGTTAGATTTACTTTTATATTTTAAATGTAATTTTATATTAGGAGTTAGGATTAATGTTATGGGGATTAGGATGAGTGATGGTTAGAAGGCTTTGTCCTGGGAGGCCACTGTGATGCCTTTAAAGCAAGCAAATCCAAATGAAGAAATAGAGAAGATATGAAGATATGAAGAATGAAGACCCCCTCATAGCATTTATTATTTGTAAAAAAAATTATAATTATTCCTTTATATTATCATAATGTATAAGGGTAGAGCTTTCGGGTTATGCGGTACCCGACCGCACAGGCCTATTATTCTTTTAACGTTAGGTTTATAAATTGTTTGATGCTTTGTTTACAATTGTACAATAGAAATAACATGCATTTTTCTAGTTTCTTCATGTATGGTGATTTAATGTTTGGCCTAGATCCGATTAGGCACTTAGGAAAAAAAAATTTTTTCTATCCCAACTACAACTCATAACTAATTTTATAAATAAATCATAGCCTCATTTAAAGCCTAGGTATTAAATCAAGATAATTAAAATATTTAGCAACCTCTTAGCTGGATGTTGTATGTTTAATATCATGCATGTCATCTTGTTTCAATTTTGCCAAGAGAGGGTTTTCATCCTTGCACGATAAAGGAAGACTTGACCTTTGAGGGTCTCATAATACCTCATTCTTTTTTTATTTAGCCAATAAACCTATTTCATCATGCATTTAGACACATAAAAATTCCAAAGTCTTTGTTAAAATGAGGAGTCTAAAATCAAATAAAATTTGATAAATTTTGTATTAGATTAAGTCATTATTCATATCACTCATGCTCTAGTCTCTTAGAGAGTGGGTTTAAGAACTTTAATTTTTTCTAAATAATAACAACCTAATCATCTTGTAAGAATATGACTTTACCATATAGTTTTAAAATATAGAGTAGTTAGTTGGTCCACTCCTAGGTTATAAGTCCAACGGATGGTTTACCCTCTTTTGTGGAGATAAATCATATACCCATTTCCTAGATTTAGGAAGTGCTTTGACCCTCATTGAAACTCCCTAGATTTAGGATCCGAGGTTGTCCCTTTGGGCTACAAGCATAAATCAAGACCTCTTATTTTTTTACAATCTTTTGTTATGTGATTGTATAAGTCCAGCTTTCTAATAAAATTTCAACACAAATATATATTATCTTGATTTCAAATATATAAAGACCAACCATAGAATATATTAGGATGCTCACTAGGCTTCATAGTATCATGGGCATCCCTACTCATCTCCTTTTTTACTTGATAATAAGTCTCTCCTTTTGATCAATCTCATTTGATTTTTTAAACATAGCCAATTTATTAATAGTCCTATCTTTTAAATATTTAGAGACGATAATTGCCTACTTTAATCAAGTGTATCTTAAGAAACTCACCTTTATTTGAATGTAATTGACTATAGGGGCTTGCCCCCATTGGGAATTTTAGAACCTGATTTAAATAAATCCTACTTTATTCATCCATATAAAGTAAGGGGAAAATCTCCAGTATATTCGAAGACCCATCATGCCTTAGGAGTCCTTATTATGTATTTAGGTCCATTATAGGATAATGATTTCTATCTTTCAAGATAGTGAACTATTCATTGATGTTGTACCAGATCACCTCAATAAGTACACCCTCAGGTCTGCGTGGTGTCCCCCCATATATATTTAAAAATAAACACCACAATATACCTAACTTTAAATGACAACGAAGCATTAATATTAGTGTCAATAAGTATCAATTGCATTATCAATGATAAGCATTATTCTTATTAATTACAATGACCATAAATATTAATGCATATCAATGATGAACATTAACTTTAATATATATAATGGGTGACAATGTTAATTTCAAGCGGTAGGCCCTTATTGATATGATGATCATCAACATCGATGTTTGTGAATTTAGCCTTATCTGATGATAAATGTTGCTTTTAGTGCGATAATGAGTATTAACCTTTTTTGCATTAATGTTAATGTCGACGGTAGGCCTCAGTCTTAGTAATAAAGTGCATCAAGTTGTTGTCAACATTGTGTTAACCATATTATCGATGGTCAATGTAATCTTTTGTTGATTAATGAATAACAAGTGCTAAAAAACAAAGCTCTAAACTTTCACTTTTAGATCTTTGATGTGGTATCATTCCAACCTCCATAACTATTTGCATTGGATTTATATATAAATTTTTGGTGAGGGACATTTTGATTATTTCAACTAAAAATTAAAAGATGCCATCAAAGCGATTCATATTAATTTTTTTAATTATATAACATTTTTCATCAACCTAATGACTTAGAGATACCAAGATTTAGCTATCTTTGTCTATATGGATTTCTATCTTTGACACACTCATTTTGATTATAAGCGCTTGAAATTCAAAATATCATTTTCTTCTTTAAACAATATGATGAAAATTTCAAATATATTTTTAGTGCTTAATTAAAGCTCATTTTGACTCAAATCAATGCAGATTGTCATATTACAATGTTTGTTTGATCACCTAAGTTCATAAGGTGAAACTTTATAATGGTGTATACAAGATTTGAACTCAAGACCTTGTCAACAACTTTCAAGACTTTTATCAAGGATTAATTGGTAACCATAAAAGTAAACATAAAATTGTTGGGATTAAAATTTGAATGATCATGATTTAGATTATGAAATTTATAATTCAAATATTTGAGTATTTTGAGATTGAAGGACTACAACTAAATTTATAATTGATTGGATGAATTTTTTAATGATGCATCATATAATATCACACACAAATCATTGATATTAAGTCAATCATATAAATTAGAAAGATTATATAATCATTCTAAATTTAAACAATAATATATTGAGAGCGATGTAGAAATTTAGCAAATTACACTTATACCTTAGCAAAAGTTTACATTAATGTAACTATAATATAATATATTGAATATAAAAATATACATGATCCCTGTTTGAAAAAGATTATTTAGCAAATTACATATAAAATATGAGTTGGTTAAATCTTAAAACTTATTTGATCTAATAAATATTAAATCTAATTAATTACATATAAACTAATTATCATTTTCTTAAGAATTAAAAAAAATATATGATTGTGATATCTTATCAATAACTTATTATGTTAATTAATAAATTTTATTTATATAAATTAGACAAAAAAATAATGTTAAATTACAAAAGTTAATATATTTTTAATTAACTTTAAGTAACTATCAAAGTTGATTTAGTTTTTAATTGATATATCAATATCTTAATTGTTTGACTAAATATTAATAACTTCAACTATTTTAATATCCATTATCCAAAGAAAAATCAAAGTTTTATTGAAATGAAATACAAGTTATGCACATCACAAAGATTGATCATATCACATTTTCATTAAGAAACTATGGGATTGGGAATGATATAAATACAAATAATTTTGATAAATAATAGCACAAAGTGCAACATCAAATGCAATAATTTGGAGAGTTTAGTGCCACCTTTGACAATGAAGCGATCAAAAGAACTTACATAAAACTTTGAGCATGCTCAAATGAAGAAATTGAGATTAGAATTTGCAATGATCTAACATAAGTTAACCTAAATGTACAAGATATAAAATGTATTAGCATCACACTAGATTTCATGAATGACTCTAATGTGCTAATTTATCCAAAAGCTCCTATCTCTTTATCTTTATTTTTAGCATATATAACATCTTCACATTGAATAAGAATTACACATAAAAGATATTCAAAATGAGATGCATTAATATGTGATTTTAGCATATGACATTGTTCTAGTTGCTTTTAAGTTTTAACACATAAAATATAATTAAAGAATTTAGATATCTTGTCATTTGTATCAACTATTCTTAATATATAATTTTCTCTTTCATTAATAATTAATTTATCATATAAATAATTTGAGAGATTTATATTAATACCACACAATTCTTATGTATTTATATATCTAACATCTCAACTATAATTTTTACATATATAACATCCTAATCTTCAATATCATATTAAAAATATCATCATCACTCACTTTTAAAAGTAAAATATATCTTTTTAAGCATAGAAAAATATTAGATAAGTAAATATCTAACTTTAGATATTTGATATGTAAATACATAAGAATTGTGTGGTATGTATGTAAATCTTCCAAATAATTTATGTTGCATATAATTAAAGCTCAATTTATGGAAAAATGCAAATTTTTCTTGGGGGTAATTGTAGGCATTGTTTTATAATTAGAACAATAGACATAATTTTTTCAATCTAGCTACCCTAAACATAAACACAAGCGCAAATCCGCTCAAATGATATATAGAAGTTGCCCTCTAAACATGCCAACTATTTAATTAATAGCTAATCCAAATAGTCTCAATCATAATTATACATAATTAATCAATTTTTAAAAAAGATAAGGCTTAGGACTTTTCTTAGCCCAATAGATGTATTAATAAGAAGACCAAGGCCATGCTTGCCAACCTTTAAGCTTTGTAAAGCTCCTTAGCCAATAAGACCATTTTTGGTGACTTCTTTAATAAATGGAATTAGACGACAAAATAAGACTGATGTTGCTAGGGAAAGAAGGGAAGCAGAATGAATGGATAAAAGAAAGAACATAAAAAGTCTTGGACTGACTAGCCCAACTTAAAAGTTAGTCTCCACTAGCCAATCTTCCACCCAGCTTTTGTTAACGAGAGCTCCCTCATCATCTTCTTTCTCTTAGAACAGACAACTTGAGCGATAGGGTTAGTATGAAGTAAGAGAGAGTGACATATTTATGAAAATAATAAGCATTTTGTGTTAGAAATATAAATTAAAGATTTCAGATGTTAGATGAGTAAATATTAAAGTATTACACGTTGGTAAATAAAACACATAAGAATTGCACGCTTTGCATGTAAATTTTCTAATAAAAAATAAAGGAAGATTGATATACATATCACATAATTCTTATGCATTTATATATATATATATATATATGATATGATATGACACTGAAAATTCTACTAGTCAAAGCACGAATTTTGATATCGAAAGCAATATGATCCTAAGTCAAAACTAGCCTAGATCAAACATTTAAAAAATATTATCATAAACTTTAGAATTTCAGTTGAATCTCTAAATAGTTCACAAATATGGAGTGTTTATGATCAAATTGAAGCCGACGAGATCTAACAAGCTCAAGATCCCTTAATTCGACATTTGAGCATTTAAATATTTAAAATACATGAGATGATCAGGGAATCATTTGCCATCCATGGAGTGGTTTGATTTTTACGTATTTGATGATATTCCTCTAATTTATAAATAATTCATTCTTCATGAGGGAGCTAAAGAGAAGATAGAGCTCAGGCGAAGATCCTCCAGTATAATCGCATCACTCGATGGTCATTCTGCGTCGTGGTAGACCCGTACATTGCCGTGTAATAACCACCTGCCATTTGCCGTGGGCCACCTGCGCGATCGCGCTGCCAGCAGTTATCGTCGTTGATCACTGCCGGTAGCCGCTGGCTCACTGGTACCATCAGCGGTCATCACTTCGACCGCTGGTCATGCGTTATGCCCACCACGTGGCCTGGCCGTCGACAATCGTCGGTCATTGCAGAATATCGTCGTTGCCGTCAGCATTACCACATCGATCATCGTTGTTCGACCATTCGGTCCTGGCGACTACCGACCATCGTTGAGAGCCATTCATGGTCATCACGCCTGAGCATGCTGTTGGCTTAACGCTCGCATCGCATCGCCCCGATAATTTTACACGCTCTTTGCATAACTATTGTTGATTACGGGATTCCCATTGTTGAACTTTCTTATATACACTTCATATTCCATCGGAAAACTTAAACTTTGTACTCTGAAATAGATATATATTGGAAGATTTTTATTGGGTTAGGTCCGTAATTTTTTCTATTTCTCTGGATTTTTCCATAAAAATCACGAAGTTTTATATTCTCTTGAATATATAAAATTTTAATATCGTAAACTTTATTCTACCTATTTGGTTTTCTAGACGATAATATTTAGCATCTAAAATTAGATATTCACTTATTTAATATTTTTTATACTTAAAAAATGTATTTTATTTTTAAAAATAGATAACGATGATATTTTTGATGTGATATTGAAGATCATGAATATTATAAATATAAAAACACTTAAAAGAATTGTTTTGGTATTTATGTAAATCCTCAAAAATAAATTGAGGATTGGAAGGGTAACCCGCTCGGAATCCTTGTTTTGCTTCCAACTCCCCTGATTCCCGATTATTCCCAGATTCCGAAGCCCAACGGCCAACAAGGGGAAGTCGCGACGTGAGCTCGCTGGAGAAGGCATTGACGGGACCAGCGGCGTGTGAAGGAGAAGAAGAGTTTGTGAGACACTTGCGGTTTTTAGTTCAATCCCCACGATGGCCGGATTTACTAAATTCGGCATTTAGGCAAAACGGTGTGGACACGGGATTTAAGATTCTGTAGGACTTTACGTTGTTATTTGGCAGGATTTAGGTTAAATCCTGCTACCCAGTCAGATCTCCCGAGCCCTGATCATTTGTTTTGCATCTTGTTCTAAATCACTTGTTTCCTGCCCCACACGCATTTCGTATGCGTGGTGTTCCCCGACCCCCTGGTTCGTAGTTATGCAATGCACCCGGTTCTCCTATCTGACTTTTTAATCTTTGGAATTTATCATTATTTCCTTCTTTCGGATGCCATTTTAAATTTCCATTGACAATTTGTTTTTGTGTAAGATTTCGAGGCTAAGTAGAAGTCTATGGCATCTGAGAGCCAGAGAGATTTCGATTACTTGCTCAAATTGTTATTGATTGGAGATTCGGGAGTGGGGAAGAGCAGCATTCTTCTGAGCTTCACCTCCAACACCTTCGATGATCTCTCTCCAACTATAGGTGCGCTCAAAATTTCACCGTTGATCATAATAGGATAAATAGTTCCAATCATGTGGTGGATGTAATTATGTAATGGAGCTTGTAATTTTGTTTAATATCGAGAAACAGAAAGAAAGAAAAAAAATCTTGCAGCTCGTTTTTTTTTCCTCCACCGTCTACGTTTAAAAGTTCTAGGAAGGTGTTGTAAACAGCGCAGTTCGATGGGAATATATTCATTCATTTTGATAGATCTGTTTCATCAGAGATTTTGGATAGTTAGTTGCATGTCCGATTGAAGTGAAATCTTTGCCATGTTATAGTTTTGTCAGTGCTCTATTTGATGATAATCAATGATCAAATCACCTAGATCCCCTAAACTCTAAAATTATGTTAATTCTTTTGAATAAGTGCAAATTTAACAAGTGATCGCGTCTCATTCTCCAATATTCATTTTCATTCATGATTGTATTTACTTCAAACAGGTGTTGATTTTAAGTTAAAGATGGTTGCAGTTGGTGGCAAAAAGTTAAAGCTTGCCCTATGGGATACAGGTACAATAATTAGCATCTAGGTTAGCTTGTTAAAATGTAAATTAGAGTAATGCGCTTGCATATTCATGCTGTGCTTTTGGTTTACCCTCCCTAGATTGTTATATTTTCTTTTATTGGAATATTTTGAAGGGAGTAATATGTGAATTGTTTTTTCACTCTACTTTATTTTCTCCACCTTCTGCTTTTAGTTCTAAGAATTTAAATTTAAGTTATGGTTAATAATGTGTCTATAAGTAAGCACTTGATGTGAGAGTATCTCAAAAAAAAAAAAAAAAATCATTGGTTAGTTGTACTTGATGCCAGGCTGCCAGCTAAAAGCTGTCATATGAATGGCCACAACAGCCTAAGCCAGATAAAATGAGAACTTTAAAACTCTTAGGCCCATGGAGTATGACTAGTATGATGTTCAATAATTTTGTAAGAAACAATGTGAAGAATTTCCTAAGTGATTTATTACCCCACTTTTTTTATTCATTGTAGCTTTTGCATTAAGTGATGCAAATTCAAATTAAGGTGATGCTTAATGTGTCTCGACTAGTTAGGTTTTTGATATGATATTACTATAGTATACATAAAGGTTCACTCTTTAGCTATAACTTAATGTAAGTTGTATTCTTATAAAACTCAAAACTTTTATATAAATGGTCACAACAACCTAACCTAAAGAAACTTGGAACATGAAGAACTCCTAAAGGCTCTTGAAGTTCAATCATTATTAGTTTCTATAACTTTGAGTGATGCAATATCCAAAATTTCTCCCTGTGATTTCTTTTGCACTCCACTTCATTCCTTACTTTTTTTTCTTTTAGGATAATCTGAGTTTAATGTGATGTTTAATAGGTCTTGATTGTGTAAACCTTTGATATGATAATAGTGCTTATAACATTAAATTTCCACTGAGTAGCTTTTGTTAAATACTAGTTTAAATCAGTTATATGAATGGACATGCTAGTCTATCCAAGAGAATCTTGAAAAAAAAAAAAACACAAAGAGTCATGAAGTATGTATGAAAATCACAAACTTTTTAATGATGCAATGGCAATGATATTACATTGTCTTTTTTTTGAACTTGAAAATATACATTTTTTTAGAAGACATATTTTAAGGCGTTAGTTTTGCATTTTTAGTATGATATTTGTAAATCTTTTATGTTACTAATTAATGTTAAGGAAAATATTTATTCAGCTAATGCTTTTGTTGTATCAATGTTTTGAACGGTTTATCCAATATTTATCATCTTTATGTTCTTCATATTTGTTGAATGTGAGCCATTAATATAAATATGAGCAAGCACCTTTTTTGTTGTATAGGTAACCTGGCCTTGCCAGTGTCTTTATGTTTGGCTTATGTTAAAATTTTTTCCAGCGAGTATTATTTCCACATATTCTAGTCTCTGGATAGCCATTTACCACCTAACCTTAACACCTTCTTCCTATTATTTATAACATTTTGTGAAATTGCAACAACAATGTTTATGGGTGTATATGGGTGCTAGCATGTCTTGTATTAAATAATTTTCACAATCATTATTAGAATGAACATACACAAATACACAGCTTACAAGGATTACATTTGTCATGCAGCTGGGCAAGAGAGATTCAGGACTTTGACAAGCTCATATTATAGGGGAGCCCATGGGATTATAATGGGTACATAATCTTTTCTTTTGTTTTATTTCATTTAATACCTAATATTTGTTAACCATGATATCCATGATCTTTTGTGAGCCTACATTGTGATGGTTTGAAAAGTTATATGTAGTCATTTTTTAACACAAGCCTGAATTTTGAGCTATTGGGTTGGTTAAAACATATTGATACTTGCTGCATAGTTTTTTAAAGAACTTCAACAAATTGTGTTACACTTTTTGTAACTTGTAAGATTAGTGTGCTCTACAGTATTGCAACTTGAAAATTGCATTAAGTTTTTTTGTGGAAGACGGGGTGAAAACACATCTACTTGCTAAGATGGCCCAGAAGCTAGAAAAATATGGCCTTCAACAAAAAACGTATGCCAAAACAGTCTCAAGAATCCCATACAAAACATGGCCATTGGACAACCATTTCCGCACCTTTTATTTACCGGATATAGTTGATATAAAGATATCTGGCTATCAATTCACACTTAGCTTGCATCTTAGAACCAAACTTTTCTCTTTCCAGTTTTATTGCAGGCAACCTGTTTGAATATTGCATATAAGGTTTTTTACTTAAACATAATTATATAATTAGTAAATTATATGAGTATAATATGAGGGAATCACAAAGAATTGCCATAGGAAAAAAAAATCACACAAGACAAAATTAAAGATAATTTGAATGCATAGGATTAAGAATCTTCAAGTAGACAAGGAAAACTACATAAACTCTTATTTGCAATGCTGTGCTTGAAGCTTGGTGAATTGTAGAGAGTGACAACTTATTCTTGTTTTGCTTGATAAATTGTATTTGAAACCATCTATCCATAAGAGCGTCAAAACTCTAAAGATTCTCATTAGAATCATATGGTGGTTGTGAATATATGGCCATCAACATTTTCAATATTGGGAAGGACTTGAGGACTTGCAAAATAGGAGGATCAAGACTAATGTTCTTACTTGTAGATGACATGATGACCATATCCCCAGGGTTAGTAGTAGCATGCTAGTTTGTGGTTGGTCTAATGTTGGTTCCAAATTCTAAGTGTAAACTTTATTAGGAGTAGGAGCTACAACCATCTTATTTGAAGATCAGATCTGACCATTTATATGCACCCTTTATGCCTGGAAGTTTGATTTTTTTCTATATTGTATGAGACTTGAAATATTTAAAATAATTGTGGTAAAATTTGTTGCAAGAAGCATAATAGGAATGAATACCTTTAAATTCAATTTCTTGCCAATTGCCTTAAAATAAGGTACCAATTAATGCCTCATTATCAAGATGATTTGTCCAATTTAACCAAAACTCGGGCAACAAACAATTGTGGGAGACAAGCCATATCATTATCTACTTGCAAAGTTTTACCTAAATGTGAGGTCAATGACTATAAAGCAGAGTAGTTTAAATGATGTGAACGAAGCTGAGGAAAAGCACCCCAAATTGCATGGTTTAAAATTGTGCAATATCAAACATACCTTAAGGTGCCTTAGTACCTTTCAAGAATTTTTTCGTGCACGTTCATCTTATGGACTTCCATGCAAGGTGCTCAAGGTTAGCCTCACAACTTAGAAAGCTTTCACCTCATATTTACAAAGATAACTCATACAAGCCAAATCAAAATAGACATTTGAGTGCAAAATAATAAATTTAGTCATGTTCGCTATGTGCAAATAATATTCTAATTTTGATTTGTGGGTGTTAATTAGTCCGGTTGATAAGGGCATTGGAAGTTGTTGCTAAGATCTTGAATTTGAATCCCAACTACACCATAATAAAGCTTCACCTTATGGACTTGGGTGGGCAAAAAAAAAAAAAAAAATCTAACTTTGATTTAATTTTGCTTATACTTAAATTTTGATCGAATTGACCAACATTGCTAAAACATCTTTGAATAGGTTCCAGCATTGATCAAATCTTGTTTGGACTTTGGTCGAATTATTTTTTCAGCCATGATTGAATTTTCTTCGAACATTATTCGAACTTTATTGGAAATAAAAATAAGATTTAAACAAAATTTGAATAATGTTTGATCATGTCTTGAACATATTTCAATTAAGGTTCTAACAACAACAATAACAACAACAATAAGCTTTTATCCCACTACATGAGGTTGACTACATGAATCTTTCTTCTCCATTGCATTTTATTAAGTGTCAAATTCTCATTTAATTTTAATAAAATAAGACTATTTTTTATACTTCATAACCAAGTCTTTTTAGGTCTACCCCTGCCTGTCTTAATATAGGTCGAATTTAATACATCTACTCTTCTACCTAGGTCATTTAACGGTCTGATGTTTTATATGACCAAACCATCTAAGGCGACTCTCTAATCTTATTTGCCACTAGAGCTAATCTTACCTTTTCCCGTATATATTTGTTTCACATTGTGTTTCTAATTATAATGTCACTCATCCACCTGAGCATTCTCATCTCTACAACACTTAATTTTATGCTTCTCTTTTACTGGCCAACATTCTGTGCCATAAAGCATTGTAGGTCTTACCACCATCTTATAAAATTTTATTTTAAGTCTAAGCTGTATTTTTCTCTCACATAACATGCTCGATACATTCTTCCACTTCAACCATCCAACTTAAATTCTACTAATAGCATCCCCATCTATTTTACCATTACTTTGAACAATAGACCTGAGATATTTAAAATGTTAACTCTTTTTAGTGTGTTGATCACTCATTAACACAAATCACTAGATCTTTTACAACTAAAATTATACTCCATATATTTGTTATGGATCTACTTAAACGAAAAGCCTTCATACTCAAAGCGTTGACCTCCATAATTCAAATTTTTCTTGATCTCCCCTCTGTTTTATCAATAAGAAGAATATCATCATAAAAGCATACACCAAAGTATATCCTCTTGTAGATATATAATAAGAACATCCATAACTAAAGTCAAAGATCGGCATGAGCGTTCATTGATGTAATCCAACTGAAATAGAAAAATATTTAGTGGAAAATAGATGATGAATATAAAAATTACTTTTTTTTTAGAAGAGGATATTCAATTTAGATGGATGGAATATTTTGATAAGGTTTCAAATGAAGGTTGTGAGAATACGATTAACTTTAGTGATAGTATCTTATAAATAAATATTTTTGTTTGTATCATAGTTTCGGTTAGAGAGATTTTAAAGAAAATGAAATGTGAAAAAGTGCTAAGACTTGATGATATTCTAATAGAAGTGTGAAAATGTTTAAAAGATCAAGGAATTTTTTTGCTTAATAATCTTTTTAATATTATTTTAAAGACTAAAAAGATGTCAGATGAGTGAAGCAAGAGTTTGTTAGTTCATATTTTAAGAATAATGGTGATGCACAAGTATTGAGGAATTAAATTAATGTGTTATACATTAAAATTATGGGAGAGAGTAATTGAGCATAGGTTACCATTTATGTGATACAAAAGTTTCTTACACCAATTTAATTTCATGTTGTGTAGGTCTATTATAGATGCCATACATTTGTTGAAAGTTTGATGGAGAAGCATAGAGAGAGTAAGGAGGATCTTCATATGATATTTGTTTATTTAGAGAAAGTATATGATAAAGTGCCAAGAAAAGTGCTATGGAGAGTTATACTGGAAAAGAAAGTTGTTAATTTTGCTTATATTAAATCATTAAGGATGTGTATGCTAGAGCTGTTTGTGTTTAAATATAAGAAGGATTGACCAAATATTTCAATCAAGATTTTAATCAATGTTCAAAGCTGATAATTGATGTCTAACATCTTTTGGGGTTTTAACATCTTTCAGGGTGTAGGGTTCAAAGTGTTAATGAGGTTTTCAGATAGCCGGTAATCTTACTTTAATATTTGTATGAGACTTCTTCATGATTTGAAACTAATACCTTGAGTGAACCCATAATGCTACAAACAAGAGTTGAAAGCTAATTAAAAAAGGTGGAATATTTATACCAAGCTTGTTGATAAATTAATGTTTAAATGTCGACCATTCCAATCATGTTCTACAAGTGATGTTCTTGATTGTTTTCTTAAAAAGGGGAAATAAAAACTCTAGGAGTTTGTTGTTTGATTGAAGTTTTCCCATCATGTTTATTGATATTGATCCAAACATATTCGAACCCATTGGCTTTATGATCGATGACTAAAATTGAAGTAGGTTGTTTGTAGTCGATTCAAAAATATGGTCCCCTTGGGGCCTACTAGTTAGTTTCGGGAGTGAGTTTTTTTTGACATGTTAGACTATTTATGGTTAATTTCAGTTCTTATCTCTTGTTCTTATCATTTTCTTAGTTTTTAGGCTTAGTAGTTGGTCAATTGTTGTATTTAGGAATTAAATATGTAAAATCTAGGTTAAGTAGCTATCTTTATAAATTTTAAAAAGACTTGTAAAAATATATGTGGGTAATCTGTCTTAAAAAAAAGAAGGTAGATTTCACTTTAAAATTTATTATGATGTGATTATTTTAAATAATTTAGTATTATAATATTTTTGAACAACAACAACATCAACAAGCTTTTATCTCACTAAGTAGGATCATTCTTGTTATTATACATGTCATAAGTCAAAAAGTTCACAAGTCAAATTTGGCCGGACTTGAGGTGACACGTAAATTGAGGCTCAAAATGCAGATGTTCTGAAATTGGAACGATGTGAAGGACTTAACTTCAGCGTTTAGAACATCGAAATCGATCAGAATATCGATATTGCAAAATCTAACGAACGATTAAGCGCTTCAGTATCAATGTGACATACCAGTAGGGGAAAACAACCTCGTCAACGATCTCGATCTTGCGCTAGCTTCCAAACATCAACTATAAAATGATCGCGCATGAGTTTATGAAAATGACAACGTTAAGTGGTAGCATCAATCGAAGCGTCGGGCATCAAAAATCAACTCAAATGCATGATCGACGAAGCGGACTTTCGCGCATTCGAATGTTGAAATGATCGGCCGCGATGGCGCCGTTAGCCTTCGAGTTATCAGCAGCGTCAGCGCATATCGAGTCGGAGGCAAGCGTCGTCAAACGACCTCCGTTCGAAATGATGCGCCATTGGCTTCAAAATCGAAATCTATCAAATAAGGCCGCGCTCAATTCATGGTGCGAAAATCGGCGGTCGAAAGTGGCGACGCGATTTGGTGAAATTGACTCAATTTGGCGCGAATTGAACGATGGCCTCCGATCAGCGGTGTCGCTTCGTTAACAACGATGAAATTACCCTAAATCGATATATAGATCAACTATGTGCGTTCACCGGCGTGAAATCCACATTAAGACGGTTTAAAAAATTCCCAAATTACCCCCATACTCAATTGTTCCCCCATTTTCAATTTTCTGAAAAAGAAATAAAAAAAAAAAGAAAAAAAAAACTGAAAAACAACCACTCCCTCATTCTCACCCACTCTTCCCTCTCCATTCGTTTCTCTCTCCCGCCCTCTCTCCCATCTGAAGAAAAGAAAGTTAATCCTCCTCGCTCTCATTTCGGCGTTTATTGTTAGAAACGCTGCATCCGCCGACGTCTTTATCATGAGTCCTCCGGCCAATCAGCATGACTGGTTTTCGGCGTACGTACGTGCAAAACCGCCCAGAACTCCCCCACCCAGGTATTTCTGGCTGCGAGCCGACGTATTATCCTCGGCTGGGACTACTGTTATCCCATCCGGACCCCGACCATGGCCGTCTCTGAACTGTCTCGCCAGTCGTCCTGGAGACTGCCTCAGGCCCAGTCGCTTTAGACATTTCCCTTCTGCATGGACAGATATGGCTGCCAGCGCTCAGAACGCCTCCAATGTCACGACCGTATGCGCCTTCACCCACATGATTTTGTCTCGGCCTCGACCTTGTTCAGCCCGCCTTCTCCTCCGACCCTCCAACTGACCCATCGACCGTGAACCTCCTTCGCGGATTCAATAATCCACCTGAACTGGCGGCTTCTGTAATCCCCAAGCTCATAATCATCCAATTTTCTTTGCTGCATGATCGGAAGAACAAAAGTCCAACGAATCCCCTTTTCGCATTCTTTCTTTAGCCGTTCGCAGTTAGCAAATCGGAAGATCATTGTCTTTCTTCGATTTCATCCTCTAACGTTTTATTGCGCCGAATCGGGAAAAATATCAGAATGAATTCACTTTCGATTTCGATTCCTTGCTTTAGCCCTCAACATTAAACATGTCGGAAGAACATCGTTCGAATTCTTCTTTGGTTTACGTACTCGCACTTATATTCCAATTGCATACCTTCCGTTCTTTTGCTTCTCATAAAAATGCATCGAATTTCGTGATCTGAATGTGAATATATATCTTGTGTTCTTTATAGGTTTGAAACTCGTTGTGCTCAACGCGACGAGATGAAAAAAGCGGTGTCGAAGACATTTCAATACGCTTCAGTGAAGTGTAGCATGCAGATCACTCCTGCGAAATGTTGTAAATTTTGTCTACTTTCCAGTTTAGAAAAAAGAGATAAATATATATTCGTTGTATGTCTTGCTGGGTTTGAAGACCTCGTCGTCTAATAAGCGAGATGATCAACATCGGTGTCATGAGCACTACCTTCAAATAAGTGCAGCCAAAACACCCACATCTGACCCTGGGGATGGCGGAGGTTCTTTGAAATTAAATCTTTTGACTTAGGAAAAATGGGAGAATGAAATGATGACTTAAGAATAGAGAAAACTTGCATTAATTTTAAACTAAAAGCGAAATAAAATAAAGGGAAGAATAGAATATTTATTTAAAATCTAAGTGAAATTTGGGGAGGCTAATATTAAACTCACAAACATCGAGGAGTAATATTAAACTCACAAACTCTAATTGCAATTCTCAAGGCTTAAGGCGATTAAAGTGAGTTCTCTTTTTTTTAGAATTCTAAGAAAGTTAACTTTAATTGAAATTTGGGGTAATGCCAAATTCATAACAACTGATAAACTCAAAATTTGGGACGAATCCAAATTGAGTTTAATAATTATATAAATGTGGAGGTGTTTACTATTTAATAAAAAAAAGTAAATTTAAAAACAACAAATAAATCGATGCTTATCAAAATTGATGTAAATTGAATAAAAAGTTGAAAAAATTCAACAAAGTAAGTGCCAGTAGTATTTTAAACTATAATCTAAATCAAAATGCCTTCTTCGCCATCGAATATTGCAACCTTTTGTATAAGCAGACAGAAGGTGATATTAAATCAAAATCTACAAAATCATGGGACCTCCTTCAATCAAAAATTAATGAATTTCATCATAATTTGATTTTCAATAATTTGTTAATTAGATGAAATTAATATAAGCATAAATTCACGCTGTGCTTCGTATTTGAGATTTCAAATGCAAATTTTAATGTTTGAAAAGGCTGCCTTAAATTGGAATATATTAATATTAATCGAAAAAATCTAATAAGATATTAATCAATTTACAACGCCTATTGTATTCCACATATATTCAGCGAGCGAAGCGTTAATTAAATGATACCAATCCTGGCGACACTATCTTTGAATGCTTAAATTTAAGTTCGAGGATGTGATGCGCATCATCGTTCATCGTCGATGCCATCATCATAAAGCAAAAATGATTTGGCCTTTGTTATAATTTAAGTTATGTATTATTGACTTTTATATATATGTTTTATATGTGAGTATTCTTATGTCATGCTATGAGTCATTATTATTGGGTTTTATATTTGTATATGTCTTGAGTATATGTATTCTTATGTGCAGTGTCAAGGTATGGAATGAGTGTTAGGTTTGAGTTTGGAGTTAGGTTTGAGTATTCTTAACTCTCCTTTTCACCTAAATAGAGGAACTTACTTGAATTTGGAATGAAAGTTATCTTCTTAAATTTCTTTTATACTTTTGCTTTCCTGTAATTCTTGAGTGTGTGAGTTCACAACCCAGAATGACTAAGGAAGGAACGCGATCTACATTTGTAGAATTACTTGACTCCTTCCATTCGGTTATTTTAAATCTGCTGAGGTTAGATCGTTCATAAATTTTCGGTTATTTCTTTGACTTATAAGATTCTCTAGTGTGGTTGACATAATATCTTTCAGATCTTTTAGCTAAATTCATAATGTTAATGAATTCAATAGTAGTGTCATTTATCATTACTCTTTGTGGATTTAAGAATTATCTAATAAACATCATATCATAAAAGCTGTCTACATCATATTTGGTATCGAGCAGTATGTTTCTTTACATCTTTATTTAGTATTGAGAGTTTTATTTTTGCATTAGAGTAATCTTGCAATTCAAAAAAAAAAACCATACAAAATTTTTATCTAATTAGGCGTTACTTACTTTTAATCGTCATTTTATTCATTTTTTTAAAAATAAAAAAATAAAAAAAAAAAAATTAATTAAGTATTTGCTTATATTAATATTTTTGAAAGAATATCATCATATCGACTCGTGAGCTCAGATCAATCGCAGATGAAAAACATGATTCTATGAATTTTACTAGAAAATGAAAAAAAACCCTGCGACAAATTTTAATGAATTTCAAAAGATTTGAAGCTAGAAACAAAAGTTGGTACTTACGACCTACCACCATTATCAAACCTACCACCACCTACTATCAATTAATAGGTCCTGGTATGAGTCCTTTATATCGGTTATGATCCAAGAAAATCAATTGATCTTGTTGAATTGCACACGTATAGTTCAGTGCATTTGCATCTTCATTACCTGGCATGCATGATTTACATCGTGAAATTCAAAAAACTTACTCGAGTTATGATAAATATAAAAGCTAATGATTACATAGGCGATATGTAAAATTTAATGAGGAAATTTGGTTCTTGTTAAAATTAGAGAGAGATTTCCATTTGGAACTCTTAAGAAATTAACTCTCGAGATGCGGTCCTTATAAAGTTGTAAGGAAGATAAATGATAATCTTATGAAATAGATCTTCCAATGAATCTTTGGAATTTCTCCAATATTTAATGTATCGATTTACGTTGTACCATGGGCAAGCCATGGATGACCTATTCCCTGCAAATATGCTTGACATGGTTCATACTTCATCATCGACTCTATACCATCTTGCTTAAGATCACATCGTTGGATCAAATTTTAGAAGACGATTATCATCATATCGATGGAGCACTCAAGGTTTCTCGTTCGTTGGAAAGGTCTTTCTCCACTTGAAGATTCATGGCTTACATTTGATGAGTTACATACTGATTCAAAAGTACTTGGATTTTCATTCTCAGGAGGAGAATCCTTTAAAGTCTTGATCGAGGCATCATCGTCACCATCGTCGGCCATCATCATAAAGCTTAAATGAATGATTTGGCCTTTTGTTATAATTTAAGTTATGTATTATTGGGCTTTTATATTTTGTATATGTCTTGAGTTTATTGGCTATTCTGTAATGCGTGAGTCATTATTATTGAACTTTTATATTTTGTATATGTCTTGAGCTTATATGTATTGAAATTTGTTCTTAGTGGTGGGTTAAAGTAGGTATGGAATGGTGTTAGGTTTGAGTTTGGAGTTAGGTTTGAGTATTCTTAACTCTCCCTTTCATTCTATAAATAGGGAGACTCTTGTAATGCTTTGGAACTTGAATTTGGAATGAAAGTTATCTTCTTAAATTTCTTTTACTATTCTTTTTATGCTTTCCTCTTGAGTGATGGGACTTGAGTGTGTGAGTTCTGACCCTTAGAAAAGGACTTAAGGAAGGAGCGATCTCCAACGAGGTGTTTGTAGAGGTCGACTTCAACTTATCCCACTTTGGTTATTTTAAATCATTTAGGTTAGATCGTTCATAACTTTTGTTATTTCTTTGCTTATAAGATTGAGTCTACAGTGTGGTTGACATAACTTTAACTAAGATCTTTTCAACTTCACTAAATTCATAATATTATGAATGTGCTCAAAGTAGTGTGCATTTATCATTACTCTTTGTGAAGATTTAAGAATTATCGGTGTAATAAACATCATATCATAAAAGCGCGTGTCTACATCGGATCTTTGTCGCGGGTTAGTTTTAGGTTTAATCTTGGTGTGTTGTTATACTTAAAAGCTTATAATAAGAGAATCGATAAAATATTTGGCCATTACGTCAGTAATGATAGAATCTTTTATTAGCGGTTAAATAGAGTGTGATCGAAACTCTAAATAGAGTGTAATCAAAGCTATTTAAATGAAACTCTATCATTAAAACCAATCAAACTATCCATTGTTTGTGGGGTGAATTAAGAAAACTTCAGCTTAATGTCTCAAATCAAGTATTATTATGTTCACTCAATTAATCTCTTACCAAGAAAGACGTGGACGTATTCCGTGGGCGTGGTAGTTCCATGAGATAAACGATTACTAAAGTCCTGATCGGGTGGTTTTGGCGGTCAAACATTATATTATGATCGCGGCCAAATTGCGTATATCCCTGGCTCTTTGAGTTGTGAATCAAGGATATACTGATAGGACAAATAACCTATACGTAAGGTAGACTTAAGATTGTCTCTTAGATAAATAAAATTTATAAACACCGCGTTACGTTATCTTTGAATGCTTAAATTCAGTATCGAGGATGTTGCGGGTTCTTTCGGTTTAGTCTTAGACTGGTGGGTTAAAACCTAAAAACCTATAAAGAGTTTTAAATCGGTGAAATATCGGCGATTTTGTCGTGTGATAGATCTAATCACTGTTAATAGCTAACGAGTGTGAGGATAAACATATTTTAATCAATTTTCAAATATCAATGCTTAAATGCTCTATTTAAAACTTAAACCAAACTTAATCTATCCGTTTCCGCTTTTGTTTGTGGGGTGACAAATTAAGAAAACTAGCTCATAAGAGCTAATGTCAAATCAAGTGTTATCTTATATTCACTCTTCAATCTCACGCCCAAGGGGCGTGTCCGGCTCGGCCGTAGCTCCATGAGATGAAGCGATCGCGACGAGTCCTCACGGTCGAGTGGTTTAGGGTCATTACATTACTGATCGCGGCTTCTCATTATCTTTCAATGCTACCCTTTGAGTTGTGAATCATAGGAATATTTGATAGAGAAACAACCTCCTCTAGGTAGACTTAAGACACTCCCCAAACACCACCCCTGTAAATTCAGGATTTCTCGGAGCAAATTGGATCCTTCATCGTGGGCCATTTCCTCGACTAAGTAAGGGTGGAGATAATGAGCAATGGGATCTAGATCAGACGCATCGTCATTCCTCAACCATCCGGTTTAAGCTAAAATGATGAATTTCATATCTTAAATTCTAAACCTTACATCTCTTCTTCGCTACATTCGGATCTAGTGTAGCCTTAATCGAAAGTTCTCTTCTGAGAGGGATAGTTATATAGGCTTGCTTATGAAACCTTGAACCATATCTAAAGTCCTCACCAAATGAGGATGAAATCTCTAGTGTTTTATCTACTATTTATATCTTTTGAAAATTACACCGACACTTTAAAACACTCTTTTCAAATTAGAAGGGTATTGGTAAATTTTCGAGCCAGTATGAATCGTCTGTTATGTCCTTATTATGGGTCTATTTATCTATAATTGGCCTTATGACCTGCTTTTAATTAATAAAATATTTTAAAGACATTTGAAAATTATAATTTTTTAATAAAATTTTAATGTCAAAAATATATTATATGATATTTTTGGCATATAAAACACAATCTATATATTTAATTAGAAATAGTAGTACAAATATCAGATCAAAATATGCAATTGAAACATTTGATCTAAATGATTTTGTATATTTAAGATATTATTACATGGTCCGATTTTACTTCTAACATTTTGAATCATATGATAATGATATGATGAATAATTGATAGAGATTATTAGGATTAGTTGATGCTAGCTTGTTCTATCATAATAACTACATGTTAGTTACTAATCTTACAAAGTTCTTATATTATAATGAGCATAATTGAGAGGTTCTTGAAGTATCTAGAACTCCAAGCATGAATGGCTGCCATCATACTACCACATTATTAATTATAGTTGTTGAATTTGAATGAGAATATTGAATTAATTAGCTTAAATGCTATTTTAAATAAGGGTTTTAATATTTTAGATGCACAATTTAGTTTTTAATCAACATTCATATTAGTATAAATTTAGCGATAATTCTTTTTCTTTTTTTCATCCATTACTAATATTTAATTTTAAAATATTTAAATCATTAATTTTAATTTCAAGAAACAGATTTTATTTCAAAATAAAACCTTTAAGAATGTAATTTAAAAAATTGCAATAATTAAGTGAAATTGTAAAAATATTTTTAGGAATAAAAGAGTTAGAAAAGAAGTTATTGTAGTACTTTAGGAGAATATGAATTAAGTTCACCAATGATCACATATCCAGGAGAATAATTTGATATAAAAAAGAAAAGAACCTATTACTTCTTTCTGTCATTTTTTAAAATGGAAATAATAAAAAAATTATGGTTTAAACGCCTTTTTAAAACAATATTGACCTTTTTTATATAATGGAAGAGATATAACTTTAAGTTTTGTTTTCCACCTCCCATCGTTCTTTTGCTCTCTATTTGTCGGCTGTAATAGAAAGGGCAACAACTACCTGCCTTTTTGCCTCCCCTCTCTCTTAATTTTTTTATATATAAATCAAGAGCCATTAAGCAAGGAAATAGCCTACTCAATTGAATTTCATCTTTTGAAGATTTCAGCGAAGAGAAATCCATCCAGCATAATGAATTAATTGTATGGACATCAAATTCTAGCTACTTGAATAATGATTTTATCAGAGAGAAGAAACATATAGGAAACTACCCACATACTTGTTCTCATTTCCCTGCCACCCATGCATCTTCTCTTGCGTCATTGACCAACCTTCGGTTACTTGACTCAGTAGATTTGGATTCAAACATCTTAAGATCTTTGTTGGGTAATCTTCACGAAATTGAAACTATCTAGCCATACCTTTATATGGTGGAATGTGGAAGTGGAGAGCCGCATTTTAATAAAGATGACTTGGAGCTAATTTAAGGCCATATTGAAGGAAAAAATTTATTGCAATGGCATGAGCAAGCGAGGTGGATCCAATAATAGGGGCTGAGGCAAGGATTTGAGCAATCTGTACGGGCAAGCAGATGTTTCCTCTAGAAATAGTTCTAGAAGATATCTTAACCCAGATGAAGTTTATTGCAGTGGTGCATAGGAATCTCCACTAGGAATTGGAGTTGTTCCTTGTCGACTTGATTGATGAAGCCAATACAAAGAGGGTTGTCATATAACAACAACAACAACAACAACAACAACAAGCCTTTATCCCACTAAGTGGGGTCGGCTATATGAATCCTTCGTCTCCATTATGTCCTATTATGTGTCAAATTCTTATTTAATTCAAGTATACTAAGGTCATTTTTTATACATCTTAACCAAATCTTTTTAGGTCTACATCTACCTTTCTTAACATAAAGGCAAATCTAATGCATCTCTCTCCCGACATCTGCGACGCTTTATGTGGCAAACCATCTAAGCGACTCTCTAATCTTATTTGTCCTGGAACTCCAACTTTTTCCTAACATACTCATTTCACATTTTATCTCTAAGAGTAAAGCCACTCATCCACTTGAGCATCCTCATCTTGACAACACTTAACTTAATCTCATGCTTCTCTTTTATTGGCCAACATTCAACACCATAAATCATTGCAGGTCTTACCATCATCTTATAAAATTTTCCCTTAAATTTAAGCTGCTTTTCTGTCACACAGGCTAGATGCATTCCTCCACTTCAACCATCCAACTTGAATTCTACTAATAACATCTCCATCTATTTGCTGTCATAAAAGCCAAAAGTCAGCCAATGGCTGTTGACTAGAGGAAGAACCAACAAAAGGACAAAGAACAAGTCAAGGAGAAAGAGGAAAAGCCAATCAAGGTCAACAAAAATAGAAGTCATTTTGTGCTCATTGCTAAGTCGGTGACTGTACCAATGCAAGTGTTGGAAGTTCACTCAAAATTGAGAGCGAAAGATGGAGGAAAAGACAAACTATAGCATATGCAAGAGTGTAGATTCATATAGTACTATAGGCAAACCTCACAGTCACTTTAATGGCTTACAGGAAGTCATCTAGAAGGAAACATATACTGAATAACAAATGAATGGGCTGGACAAATATAACAATCGGTCCCTTGCTACCTTCCAAATTGTTGCTACAATTTGTCAATGTATTGAATAGCATTATACTTTGCAAGAAAAAAAAGAAAAAAAAGAAAAGAAAAGCAAGCGATGACTCTAAAACAACCCCTCAATAAACATGCAACTTCAGTTTGCTAGACAACAAGAACGACGATTGATACAGTAGCAAGGAAAACCATAGTAGTTTAAAGGAGGGGACAATAGTTTTCTGCTATAGCTCACAACTAGAAGCAGGTAAATGTGAGTTTTTAGATTAAATATATATATATATATATATATATATATATATATATATATATATTCTATATTTTATTATTTACATAAATAACACTTAAATCTTTAACATCTCTTCAAAAATACCACTATCACTAGCTTTTTTAAAATGAAATGCATTTTTTCAAGCATAGAAAAAGTGTTATATATGTAAATACCAAATTTTAGGTGTTGGATATATAAATGCATAAGAATTATGTGGTATATATGTTAATCTTCTTAAATATATAAGTTAAATTTTCATATTCTCATCTATCTTCCACATAGGAAGTTAAAAGAATTGGTCAACAAATTGATGACCTTATTTCATCCAAGTCCTTATTCCTTGCGGTGAGTTTTTTTTTAAAGGGGGTTCAAAACGAAGACTTTCCAAGGGGTCATCCATCCTAGAGCTATTCTCGCCCAAGCATGCTTAAATATTCTTTGTAGTGATTCAAGAAGAAAGTAAATAATTAAATTGATTGATAGTTCTTCTTCAAGTTTTTAATCATGGATACATTGATGAGATTGCATTGAGGTCATGCCTCTAGATGTGTCATTGTGATCTTTGACCATCCATACCTCTAGGAGGATGATGTCATCTGCCATTGATATCAAGACCAATTCAAATTAATAAAAAAAGTTATATGTTGTATTATTTTTGAATAATTAGGGCACTTTATTTTGATTATATCTACTTATATTGCTAACCCCAATTTTTTATTGTTGCTTTGGTGCGAGATGATGGTGAAACTAAATAATACCAGTTTTGTTTCCTCTGCACTAGATCCTTGCCTTGTGCAAGTAAATTAACTAGTTATTGCAGGAACGTTTCACTATGTTTTTAAGAGGTGAATGATTTACCATTAAAGATAGCTTTAGAGCACAAACTGCCATTGATCGAGGGAGTTTTTTTTTATACTAAATCAACTCATGTGCCACCTTCTCTATCAGAGTTCGAGGAGATTGAGCACTAGGTGGCATACTTGGTAGAGTAGGGAACGATCTAAATGACTAGGTTACCATGTGAAATCCAGGTGGTAATTTTGCCTAAGAAGATAGTGGATGACGAACGTGCATTGACTGTAGGGAAGTAATCAACATTGCAATAAAAAATTGCTATCCATAACCATAGATTGAGGAGCTGATTGACCAACTGTAATTACCCTTTAACACATGGAATTTGAATCAGCTCCTCTCAAAGTTACACCCTGTAATACATAGAATCCACCCACCTTATTGGCCTATAAGGACTTCATCTTGTGAGAACCTCCATCCTACTTGACTCGGAACACTCAAAATATTTTTTTTTTTCTTAAATATAAGTATATGCCTAGTTCCAATCAATGACTAGGGGACTTTATCATACATCTTCAACTTTGATATGCCAAACCAGCTGCCTTGCACACTTCATTTTTATAAAAATTTAATAATATCACATGGCTCATAATAGAAAAATAATTTCTTATGAGAACACATATTGTATGAACAACTAAATCCAGACTCCATTGATCGTTGTAACTTCTTTCAGCAGTTATCAAAAGGGCTTCATCTAAATCATCTCTTGATTAATACTTGCATTTGCTGACTAGTCCCTCTAATAGTTATCATTGACATGCTCCTTCCTCCTCAATGTTTGACTTCAAAATTTTAAACTAATTCTTATCTAAAAAAGATTTTAGATAAATATATGCTTATCCTAAAATTACCTCCTTTGATTTTTGTGTTTATTCAGATAAAATTATTGAGGCAATATCATAACATGCTGTCTTTTTTTTTTTTTTGGAAATATATGTAGCAGTCAATTTCATTAAAATTTTTATTTAGTCTTTCAATTCTCACTTTGTGCCAAAATGTATTGTGACTTCTCCTCATTGATTTCAGTCTATGATGTAACTAGAAGGCATACATTCACCAATCTTTCTGATATCTGGACAAAGGAGATAGAACTCTACTCTACCAATCAAGATTGCATCAAGATGCTTGTTGGAAATAAAGTTGATAAGGTCTACTGAGATCGATATGGTTGATCTATTCCTGACATTTTTCAATTTATTTTGGTTATAGTATACCTATCTTGCCATTTTTTTTCCATGCTATGATTAGTTTGATTGCTTACCCCACATCTATCCTTTCAGTTAGTCAGTCCTGTTCTTCACCTCTAACTAAGAGCATCTGTTTAACAGACTAGCTGAAGTTTCTTTGTGATTTTCATCAGTTGAATGCCAGAGCTGTTACAAAAAAGGAGGGCATCGATTTTGCAAGGGAGTATGGATGTTTGTTTCTGGAGTGCAGTGCAAAAACTCGAAGCAATGTTGAGCGATGCTTTGAGGAGCTTGTCCTTAAGGTATGTATACAAGAAGTCACTAACGCGAGTAACAGCTAACGAGCATCATTCAAATTTTATTTTATTTTTCCCAGTTTTAACCATTTACCCATTTACATAATAACCCATTATTGAATTAATTCAAGTAACTTAATTGCTTTGAATTTCTTCCCCATAAGTGGATTGATTTGAGGGCTGTTTGGTTGGATATATTATGAGTGTATTGTATTCTTTTTCATGCATTTTTTGTGTTTAGTTTAAAGCAAATGGAATGCAAAGTAAAATTTTGATGCATTAGGGATACCACAAAACCCCATTTTCTGAACATTTCAAAATCAGCATATGCAAGCAAACCATGCTTGCATCGCTCAAGCAATCCCATCACTCTTCTCCATCTTCTTATCTTCTGAGCCCTCGCTTCAGCTGCTTGCTTACTTTGTCCTTCCCTCACGCTACCTAAACCTGGTCCTCATGCATCCTCTGACCACTTTCCATCGACCTCTTGCTCCACTGTCCTTCCCTCACGCTACCTAAACCTGGTCCCCGTTGTCGTCGGCATCCTCCGTCGACCACTTTCCATCGACGGTTCTTCCTTCCCCTCCCTCTCATGTAGTTTGCCTGTATATACAACTGCTTGCATTTTATTTTACAATCAAACCAAATAATACATGCATTCTTAAAATCCCCTGCATCATAAAAACATATAACCAAGCAATCTCATACTAATGGCTCCTTTGATTGCTTGGAGTTAGAATCCACATTTTTCAAAACAATACATTTGTTAACACTGGTTTTGAACCTTCTTTGATATAATGATTTCATTTTCAAATATATGATGTTGTGAAGCAGATAAACAAGCCTCTTTGGCGAGGGTTCTACTGGACTGAATAAGAGCATTCTTAGCCAGAGGCAAGAGAAAACTGATTCTTCCTCAGGGAATTGCTGCTGAGTTCAGTTCTCATGGTTTTGGCCAATATTACGAAGGTATGGCTTGCCTTTTTTATGAGTACGCGATATTTTCAATTCGAACCACATAATAAATGCGAAAAAAGATTGTGGCCGATACAAATTATATGAAAATGAATTTAAAAATTATTGTATTTATTTTTAATTTTTTATAATATAAATTCTTCATGCCTAGTATTAATCTAAAGTTAAATTTAATTGTTTTGAAGTTTATTTTGATAAATCTTATGAGGATATTCTGAAAATATTCTTTTGGGACAATGCAAGATATATAGGTATATTTTAATTTTACTACCATTCATGTAGTCCTATGTTTAAATAATAATAGGAGAAAAATTGGTTATAGATAGAATGAATTTATTAAAAAATTAAATTTATTTTAAAATGACTGTAATATATAGAATAATTAACAATTTTTTAATTGTATCATTTGAAAGCAAATTTTAAAATTGAAAATTTTTATTAGTTGCATTTATCTAATTTTTGTTCATAATAATATTACTTAGATATTTTTTTTTGAAATAAGTGTAATATATAATAATTAACAACTTTAGTAATAACGAAACGAAAAAAGAGAATATATAAATATATATTTTTTGGAGTTTCTATTTTAGAAACTTTCTATTGCAAATGTCATGATTGAGTATAAAATTAAAAATATAAGTCTTATGTATTAAATTTTTATATTTGAATTGAAATAAATTAAATTTAGAATATTTATATATGAGATTTAAAATGTTGTATAAATTTTATTTTTTATTGAATTTAAAAATCGTAAAATCGAATAAATTTTAAATATATGAGAATTTCATAGCTCTTGATCTTTATATATATCCTCCTCAATGGCCCACTGTCACCTGCTTGTTATCGTTACAGCAGGCCGCTCTTCTTTAGCCAGACATATTTCACTGCATTTGAACAGGATTATTATAAATTAAAAAAATGTATTTAATTTATATTTAACTAAATGATTTATGCATTTTAATCAGTCAGGATTTCTTTAAAATATCCAACCAAATAACCCCTCAGTATTATTCGTTAACATTTATTACATATTTTATTACGGGATTTGTTAAATTAATATGTTGTGAAAATATTTTGTTATTTTAAGAATTATTTATTAACATATTTTATTTCGGGATTTGTTAAATTAATATGTTAATGTACTAATGATCGTATAAGTAAATAAGACAATATATTCTAATTATTAGAAGCACTAATTTCATTATAATTCTTTGAAATTATATAATCTTTAACATTATTGATTTTTTACTTTAGATAATACAAAATCGAATTGAATTATTATTATATTATGCTATTTTATTGCTTGTAGTTGAAATAACTATTAATTTAAATTTAACAAATGCTTTCAAAATTGTTTGAATATAAAATGGTATTTTTTTACAAATAAATGAATAAAAAAATAATTATTTTATAAATTTTATTTTCAATATAAAGAAGATGCAAGTGAACCCTAACTTTTTATGATAAATTTATGCAATTTGATAAATTTTTTAAAAATTATATGTATATCATACGATTTTTATATATTTATATGCCTAAAATTTAAAGTTTGATATTTCATTTTTAATATTTTACTAAAATATATGCATATATATTATATATATATTATATATTATTATTAGTATTATTATTTAATATGCTATTAAAATTTTAAATATATATATATATATATATATATATATGTATGCTCGTGGAGGGGTGTGAAAGCTCCAAAGCTGAGGATTCATCGCTGGCCACGAAAGCTCGTACATTAACCCCTAACAAAGAAGTAGACTACAATTTCCATAGCGTGGCGCGAAGTGTGGCAAGCACGGCGGCCCCAACTACAATGAGCACCTGTAAAGCATTTCTTCCTCGCCTCCATCCTTTCTCCCAGAGTCTCAATCGTCGACCAGTAGAAGTGAAGAATACCCTAGCTGCTTCGATCCCATGGGAGGCATGGCGAGAACAGCACTAGGAGAAGTCTTTTCTTCCTCTCGCTGCCCATGTCTGCTCTCTTATTCCTACCCGTAACTCCGCCGTCGCTCCTTCACTAAGCTTTGATCCTGTGACTGACGCCGAGAAGGATGCTAGCTCTGCTCTGTCCCGCCGCGTTGGGGAGGCCGTCCACTTGCTTGATCTTGCACGGGAGTTACAGACGAAGGGAGAATTCTCCCGGGCTTTGGACTACTTTACTCGGGTGAGTTCCTCTCATTCTTGGCGATTTTCTCTTTTTTGATTGTTAGTGCTAGGATGTTGCTTTTCTTTTCCTGCAGGTTTTGCATTTTGACGCCTTGAAATTTGGCCGGGATTTAAGGCGAGACCTAGGTAAAACGGGATTCAAGATTACGTAAGATTTAAAATGTGCATTTTTGCTGCTTGGTAGGATTTGTTCCTGATACCAAACAGCTCCTAAAATTGGTCATCAATTGTTCATTTTTTTTAGTCGATGTAGGTTTCTAAAGAGGAATTTGTAACGTGGGAAAGATATTAGTAGGTTTTGGAGTAGATAGACGAAAGGGAACGAGAGGAAGAGTAAACGCCTCTTTGAGGGTTCTTTGGGGTATTAAATATGGCGTTTTTCGTCCCCGCATCTTTCTTGCAAGGCATTCTACCATAACTTAAGGTGTTCCTTCTCGTACAAGCGGAAAAATTTCTTCATCAGAAATACTCATTGTATATCTCATTATTAAAATTTTGTTACCCGAGGCCTCTGGGATGCGTCACTTGCATTGTTTCTCTTAATGTTAGTGAAATTTCTCTCTCTGGATTGACATGTTATTTTTTTTTTTTTGGTTGATTAACTATTCCACTGTAAATGTTAGTACTATTATTCTATTTATTTGCTTAGGGGAGTTCGAGCTTGTATTTTCTCTGCATATGTTATTAGATCTACTCGTCTAGATGCTGTTTGCTGAAACTGTCGAGGGGACTTTGGAGGTGAATAACGGTGAAATGATTAGTCAAAATGGTTCCTGTTGTTTGGGATGAAAAGAAAAATGCCAGACTTGATCTATTACTGGTAAGATACTTTTGCTATTGGAGAATGATGGGTGCCCAGCTTAAGAATATGACTGGCTATTAATGGAAACTAAATTGCCTGTTGTTTGGATGTAAATCTTTACCTTCCTATAGAAAATGAGATATTGATTCTGTACTTCTAAAGAAGTTGGAGAATTTATATTAATGGAAGAGTGACAACAACAAGTTCCATCTCTTCATGAAGTTTGTGAATGTTACTTTTGAAGAAGTCTCACCTACTGCAAATCCTTGAAAGCGTCAATGTGGTTGAATCAATTTACTAGCATGAAGTTGGTCTGTGATTATGAGTTTCACTCATTACTTCTTCTAAGTTCTATCTTGGTGGTTAAAATTTCTACTTCAGCGTCAGATAGAGTGGCTACCATGTACTCAGTGAAATCTATTTTGTTTTACAATGATACTTGAAAGAAGCATGTTGATGACTAACCGCAAACTATTACCTCAGAAGTAGTGGAAAGACTAAGTACCGAGAACCTTAATACATGATCTTTTAGGGTTTAGATTTTTGTAGTGAAAGTTTATTATGGCATGCAGAATGAAGCTATATGCAATACTTAGGCTGCAGCTCCAAAATGCAGATATTAAAATGTTCAGGAGCTCTCATGTACAAATTGAAAGAAATCCACTATGAAAAAAAGCATTTGATGTGTTTCTGAGCTGATGGTGGTGGAGAGCATAGAAGCGCCTTTAAGAGTATTGTAAATAGCATAGTATCTTTTATTGAGAAGGTTGAATCCTGTAAACCTTAAAGTAGTGACATTATCCAAGACATTTTGGGGGTGAAGCAACACTTACTAGTACTTCATCAATCAGCTTTGTTCAAATCCTTTAAGTGCAATTATCTAAAGGTTGGGACAATGAAAGCATATCTTTCAAGCACTTCTATGTGGTTGGGTGCAAAGCATTTTGATGGAGGTTTGCAAGTTTATAAGTTATATTCATTGGAAACACCAAGCAAATAAATGACATAAACAAACTTAATTTAGTTTCATTATTTGATAGTTATTTTATTTTGCAATTTTAATTTCAGTCGGAGTGTTTAAGCATGCCTATAATTATATGCCCACATTCATGTGTTTGCTTTTACTATGATACCTTAAGTCTATTTCTAATCTTAGAATCTTATGTATATGTTCCATGTGAGTCATACAATCTTTACTCCTTGTAATAGGAGTGATTAGATTTTGAAGACTTATTTATTGTTTGGTTCCTTGGTGATATTGCAAGTTCTTCTATTTGCTAGTTTTGATTTTCTTATGTATAGTCATGGTTGGGTCATAGCTTTTGATTGTGTTATTGGGCTTTACATCGGGCTTTGTTGTTTGGGCCATCAATTTGCCAATATTTGATATTATGTGGAGTGCATTTGATTTTATTTACTTTCTTTGAATTTCACGCTATCAATTTCACAGGATAGGCTCAACTGAATCATTATTTTACAAAATCTTCCCCATGACCTTATCTATGGGGGTGACATTACATAATGTATGACTTGATTTTCTTGAGATTCCTTGGATCTTGCCAGCTCACCTCTATTTGCGACTTTGCTCATCTTGGCGAGCATGTGGATTGATGATTAAGTATTTTGCACCTTATTTAACCTTATCTATGGGGTGATATTACATAATGTATGACTTGATTTTCATAAGATTCCTTGGATTTTGCCAGCACTCCCTCTACTTGTGACTTTGCTCATCTTGATGAGCATGTGGGTTGATGATGAATTATTCTGCATCTTATTTATATATTTTGGCCAAATGAATTGGTGTAGCTGACCTTGAGGATTTGGATGCTTATAACTATTAAAATATAATGCCTTTAGTACAATTTTTTGCTTAATGGAACTTTATATTTTGTTTCAATCTATGGAATACAAACACAATACAAAATGGACATTATCACCCAACATAACTTTAAAAAGTAGTCATGACACATTGCAAACATGATTTTTAATAAATTATAAAAAAAATATAATTAAATTCCTATTGTTATTTTTTTTATCATTGGAAATCCTAAACTATTATTATTGAAAAACATAAAAAAATTGAGTAAACCTAAAATATAAATATTCAATATTTTTTTAATTTCTTATCCACCCATGTCTGGGTGAGACTTCATTGTGTTGTAATGAGATTTGAATTCAAAATCTTGACAACAAGTTCTAAAGTCTTTACCAATCAGACTAATTAGCACCGACAAAGATTTGATGCATAATAAAGACAAAAGAATTATATTTTTTTAAAAAGAATTGTAGTAATAAAAAAAATCAAGACAAAACCATATATTTGATGTATGGTTAGGAAAAGCAAAGTTGAAGTCACTTGACCATAAAAATAGAGAGATAGAGGTATAACGATAACGTTGGAAAGTATTTGAATCATAAGAAATAGCAAAGGAGTAGGATTAATAATGGGCCAATGGTGTGGTGGGTTCGACATGATGAAAATTATAAGTAAGATAAATTGGAGATGAGGTGACGGCTGAATAAGGGTTCATCGCGGCTTGAAATGAACAAACATGAATGAATGAGGATACCATAAACCGGATGAGAGCCAAAGTGGGGATTTTAAGATGTCATATTCGATTGGATTGAAAATGATCGAACCAATGGGAAATTGCTAATGTGTATTGCAAATGTAGTGTGTATCATTGTCATGCCAAGATGTTTTCGAACCACATACAATTGTACTTGGGGAAAATATCTTATACATGATTTTAAACGATGGTTGTATCAAAGGCACGTTTGTTTATGGCTGGGATCAGAAAATTGCACATCTTTGGGAAAAAGGAAAAGTTGTTTAAGTGTGGTGATAATTTGAAGGATGAATAGTAGATAAGACATACCAGATTTCGTTCTCATTTGGTGAGAACTTTTTTATATCTGGTTTGAGTTTCTATAGGATGGTTAATTACCTCTCAATCTTGAGAAGCACTTTCGATTAAAATTTGATGATAGATGGTTGAATAACGAGTATATAATTGCGGTGAGTGGAGTTTAGAACTTATGAAATTTATTATTTTAACTTAAAACTTTTGTGGGGGAGCGATGGCCCGATCAAGATCCCATGGTTCCGTCATCCATTTGTGATCCGGTCACAGTCGAGGAGGAGGTAGTCGGCCCCACGTAGAAGGATCGCTGTCGACACATGGGTTCGTCGTCCAAGGTGTCCTTGTAGACACAGGGTGGAGTTTGTCTGGGGGACAAATATAAGTCGGCCCTTAACATAGGGCTTTTCTTGCGAAATCATTCTACATTTCAGCGCAAAGCGTTAGGGAACATCTGAGTGCGGCGTAGTAATTTAGTGGTGTATGCTCGAAGTGAACCAGGTCGAGAACTCAGTCGTAAAGCCATTTATGTGGTCTTATGGCAAAATCAGCAGAGACGAGGACAGTCCTACGGGTTTAGGAATATTTGAGTGTGAAGGTAGTTATGTATTTAATTTGGCATTGGCTCTTTGTGAGCAAAAGTTTTCTTAATTTGTCAGCAGAAGACAAACAATTGCGGAGGGGTGGATTTATTTTATTTATTTTTTAAGTTTTAATTTAGATAATTCATTTTTTTTGTTTTTTTATTTTATATTTTTATTTGAATTTTGATCGTTTTATGATTGATTTTAGATTTGAATATATGATCATTTATTATTGAAATTTTAATTATAATTATACCGATCACAGGGTTAATATCGATTGATAGGCGTATACCAGGTTTCTACAGAGGATGGTGCAATTCATTATCTCGAAGTATAATCCTTCAAAACCTTGTCCTCTAGTTTGAACATAGAGGATCGGGTTTGAGGACTTTTCTTTGAGGTTTGAATTTTAGAAGCTATGTCAGTTGATTCATTTGTATTATATAGAATTAAACTACTTGGATATTATTAATTTGAAATTATAATATCAAATTTTTAGGTTTTGTTAACGGGAGTCAGAAAGCAGGATTATGTAGCATCATTCTTTATATTTGACTTAGTATTTACTCCGGCATGCATCTGGGATATCGTTCTTTGAAAATTGTATGGACATTAGATGTCGTTGGAGTTTGATATCAATTTTGATTTTTGAGTTTTGTTAACGGGGCCGGTCGAAGACAAGCCGTATAGCATCTGTTCTTTTGTTTTATACCTTCTGCACATGTCACTGTGTTTGAACATTTAACATACATCATCTAGTATCTGCTTTTAGAATGTTGTATGGGCGTTGAATCTAGTTGAAATGTAGGTGCAATTCTGAGTTTAGATTTAAATAAGCATTTTGGGTTTT
>CM038218.1:65336527-65456551 GCA_021442155.1 Cymbidium sinense | reverse complement strand
ATTGGCTCACGATTAATGATTAATTAAGCTAAATGGTTTAATTTAAGTACTTTCATAACCTTTCCCACACATGTGGGTTATGTATGATTTCCTTAAGCTACTTAGGTTATTGAACACCTAAGCATCTACCCAAGAAGAAATATATTAGGTTATTAAGTTTCTCGAATGTTTTGAAAATTTTATAAGTAATTAAGTAGGTCATTAGTGGATTAGCCCTTAATTAAATTCAGATTAAGGAATAAAGGGGGTTTAGGGAATAGCTTAAGAAAAATATCCCAAAATAATTTCATAAACCTCCTAATCACTTAAATAAAGTTTAATTAACTTAATCAAGGATTAAACCACTATTCACATATTTAATTAAGCTTAATTACATTAAGAGAGTGATTAAGGGTTCGTTAATTAATTTTCTTGATTAACTCATTAATAAATTCCCAACAAAATTAGGGGAGGTAGAAGTCATCCCACTAAACATGTATGAGAAGATTGGAATTAATTAATAAAGTTATTAGGGAGTAATTAGGGTTATTAAGTTATCAAATATACCCAGGAAAATCTACTATTTAAATTAAATTGGAAATAATTTTATTAGATTGTCCTCTGAATTATATTTAAAATGAGTCTTTATTCATATTTCTCTGATTTTTTTATAATTAGTTATGTATTTTTGAAGTTTCAATTGATTTAAGTGATTTTAAGAATTTTGCTAATTTATTTTTATCAAAATAAATCATTTGACACTCAAAATTTAATATATTTTAAACCAGAGATCATTTTGACTTAGAATTTTTATTGTAAATGTATTTTAACATCAGCTTCAATCTCTGAAATTTTCAACTTAATCTGACCTGTATTTTTGATTTAATTAAAGAAATTTGATTTTTACTAAAAGTGAAATTAAGCTCAAAATACTTATTAAAATTTGGGGATTTTTAGTTCATTGAATTCCTCCCAGAAATATGAATCCAACGAGCCATTGTTTATAATTTTTGGTTAAGCATTTTATTTTCTATGAATTTTTGAATTTTAAGGGGATTTAAATCAATCTTTTAAATCGAAGCGTCTTTTTGCGATGTACATGGCCTCAGTCGATCCGACGTGGTGATTCGCGTCGCGCATCAAAAGAAGCGGGAGACCGGTCAGCGGTTTGAGGACCGTGGTTGATCTCGGCCGTCCAGGTGCGGCGTGTGATCGGATGGTCAGTCGCATCCGCGTGATCAAAGCTCGGATCGCGCGATCCACATGCGATCCGCGATCCACTGAACCGCGGATGGATGCTACCCCCATGGTGGTGGCATAATTTGATTTTAAATAAAAAGGTATTTTAAGTGAAAATTTATCCAAATGGATTCATTTTCATGCCGATTTACACCGAAAAAATTCTATTTTCTAATTGGAATGATTTAAAATAAAAATACGGGATTATCTAGGATAGATTCCTAAAAATCACAAAAAATTCATCACAAAATGAAAGAAAGGCTATGGTTTTGAAGGTTACCTCGTCGATGATGATTTGGTGGCGATGGTGACTTGCTTGTCAGTGAGGAAGAAGCCTTGGACTGAGCTTTAATGACTTAAATTTAATGCAAATCATATTACATTTTATTTTTCATTTTTTGACAATCATTTGACTCAGGCTATAGAATTTTTATGCCTAGTGCATGAGAAATTAGATTATGGGCCAAATCAGCTGGATAAAAAGGTGTGTTTCCACCATGGCTCTCATAGGTCAAGCCAAGTTCTCTGGCAGGTGAAAGCCCTCCTATCAAAAGTGAAATAAGATACTTTTTATGCATAATGTTATAAAAAAATACTCATCCAGTCTAAGAGGTTTCTAATTCTTTTATCTTGATTTTTAGCTTAAGCTTTAGGTGAGATAAGTTATTTATTTTAGATTTTGAGTTGATTAATTTGGTAGAAGATTTATTTTCTCCTAAGAGCCTAATCATCATCCAAGCCATACATCAAGCAAGAAGAAACTAGGAAAATGATGACATTTCTAAAGCACAAGCTAAATAAAACATCACACATTTTATAAAGCTAATCGCAAAAGAATAAAAGGCCAAGTGTGGTCGAACACCACCACACAAACTCGAAAATAAATTGGGTAGTTGAGCTCTACCCTTATACAACCTAGATTACAAATGAATTAAATTACAATTAATCAAGGAAATTCATGTTATGGGGGTCTTCATTCTTCTTTTTTTTCTTTCTTTTTTCTTCTTTCTTTTTTCTTATTTCTTCTTTCTTCTTTTGGTTCCTTCTTTCGGATGGTTGGAAGGTGGTTGCTCCAAAGGCTTCACATGGTACATAAGATGAAATCTTATGAAAAATGTTCATCCTAATCCCCCAGAACAATCATTCCAAAATCGTAATTACAAAATTACATAAAAAGGGAAAAGTAAATCTAACTAAAACTTGCAAAATAGAGATTAGCTAAACAAACCACACATTCCCAAGCATGTATATAAACAAATTGGACTTAGCACCCCACTTATGGGTAACCAAGTCCACCTGGCCTATTTTGAATTATGCTTAAGGGTATAAGCAACCTACACAGCAAAAGTAATTATATTTTTATTACAGTGTCCCTTAAGCTCAATCCCCTATAGAAGATAATGATTAGATTAAATCATCCTACCATTCATTCTGCGCACATTTACCCTAACATCCAGACTAAAATAAAATATCACAAAATAAAACTAAACATCAAACCATGCACCACCCTAACATAGGTCTAGAAGTAGTGACTTAGTCTAATGTGTGTGTCATGTAAGGTTTGTGTGGTGTGCTTAGCTAGGCTTTTAGGTTAGGATTTTCTATGTGTGAAAATGTTTAACTTAGAAGGGTGGTCTCATTTATGTTTTTTAGTTGATTTGTTTTATTTTTATTTGATGATTTTATTTGGTTTGAATGAATCCTGCAATAAATTACTAAGTGTTGTAAAGAGAGAGAAAAGAGAAGAGAACTTCTCTTTCCTTCCCTACCTTAGGTAATCTCTAAGGTAGATTCATTATTGATTTTTATTTAGTGAATGTTTTCTTATGTGTTTTAATTAATCTTACATTTAGATTTTCTCTAAACAACCCTATTCAAAAATAAATGCATTTTAAGATTAAGTAAAGTGAATTACTATCACAAAACACACAATATTTTATTTCTTTCCCACATGTGTATCATGCACATGAATGTATCCTAAGCATATCTATACATGCCATGCAAGTATTTAGCACACCTTAATGATGAATGCTAAGAGAGTTTGCTTGTGGGAATTTGGAATATTTCATGTATACATGATTTTGTTTAAGTGAAAAAGAGTGATTCTTTCATCCATTTTTCATATGCACATTTATAAGTATAAAAGACATAAGTGAGTACGACGCCATTATTAGCACCAGGGATGTAAAGTACAAGACCTACTTAGGGTTACTTAAAGCCTCGCAACCCCGGGGTTGTCCAGACTAATATACCAATTTTCTTAAATACATGTGTATGTACAAAGATAAATGCATGAAAATAGAATCATGCAAAAAGTTTATGCTTGTTTATTTGGTGGAAGAGAATGAGTCTTTCATCTATTTTTCATATGCACATTTAAAAGTATAAAAGACATAAGTGAGTATAGCACCATTGTTAGCATAAGGGGTGTAAGGTACAAGACCTACTTATACTTAAAGCCACCAACCGGGTTGTCAGTTAATATACCATTTTTTTTAAATACATGTGCATGTAAAAAAGAAATGCATGGAAAGAGAATCATGCAAAAAGTTTATGTTTGCTTATTTGATTTTGAAGAGAATTACCCTTTTATCCATTTATTTCATATGCACATTTACAAGTATAAAAGATATAAGTGAGTACAATGCCATTGTTAGCAGGGTGTAAGGTAAAGACTACTTAAAATTAAAACCTCTCCCAGTTGTCCGTATATAACACTTTTCTTAAATACATGTGCATGTACAAAAAGAAATGCATAGAAAGAGAATCATGCAAAAAGTTTATGTTTGTTTATTTTTGATTGTTTAATTTATATGTGTGATGTGGAATTCCTTCTTAAGTCATTACATAGGAGTGTATAGGAATAGATTTCAAACAAGTGTTATGTCCTTTTCAAGTGGACTATACACTTTACAAATCCTACACAAGCCTATGTTAAGAAAGAGAAGAACAAATGTTATACTATTCACATGCAAGCTCATAAGTAGTTGTAAATAGCATACTTTTCATTTGTAATATTTGGTTTATAAGTTTTGAAATTAGTTTTGGATTTAGGTGCGATAATAGCCATTCATATCTTACTTTAGCCAAAACATGCAATTTGACATAAAGGAAACTTTTCATTTTAATTTTATTTTCAAAAGACATGAATGCATGATTTCCATATGACATACACATTTAGCATGATAGGAAAAAAATAACGTAATGTAAGCATGTAACTTCACTCATCCTAATTAATTCTTAAAGACAATCTTACGAAGTAAGATCATTTAAAGAGAATCAAAAGTTTTTTAAAGAGATGTTCATTTTATTTTGAGTTTGATTTAGTTTAGAAAAAGTGTGAGAAGGTTTACTGGTCCTTACCCATTCCCACATGTGTGTATAATTTTAGTTTAATTTTTAGGTGATTAGATTAATTTTATACTTTGGTTAGGTTAAGGTGTAGATTAAGTTCATTAATTACCCGTTACCTATACCACTTTAACATATTTAACCAAATAATTATGAGCCAATGTATGACATAAAATCACAAAGAAATTAAATCAGCAATACATCATAGGAAAGAATGGCACCTAATGCAATTGGCTCACAATTAATGATTAATTAAGCTAAAGAGTTTATTTTAAGTACTTTCATAACCCTTCCCATACATGTGAGTTAGGTATGATTTCCTTAGGACTTAGGGTTTGAATACCTAAGCATCTACCCAAGAAGAAATAGATTAGGTGATTAAGTTTCTGAAATGTTTTCAAAATTTTATAAGTTAATTAAGTATGTCATTAGTGGATTAGTCCTTAATTAAATTCAGATTAAGGAAGAAAGGGGGTTTAGGGAATAGCTTAAGAAAAATATCTCAAAATCATTCCATAAACCTCCTAATCACTTAAACAAAGTTCAATTAACTTAATCAAGGATTAAACTAGTATTCACATACTTAATTAAGATTAATTACATTAAGAGAGTGATTAAGGGTTCATTAATTAATTTTCCGATTAACTTATTAATAAATTCTAAGAAAATTAGGAGAGACAAAGTCATCCCACTAAACATGCACGAAGTTGAGATAATTAATGAAGTCATTAGGAGTAATTAGGGTTATTAAGTTTTCAAATAAACCCTAATTAAGGAAAATATATTGTTCAAATTCAATTAGAAATAATTTTATTGGATTCTACTCTGAATTATCTTTAAAATGAACCTGAGTTTGTATTTTTTTTGGAATTTTCTACAATTAGTTATGAATTGAGAAAGTTTCAATTGATTTAAGTGATTTTTATGAATTCTGCTAATTTATTTTATTAAAATAAATCATTTGACACTCAAAATTTATTATCTTTTATTACAAAGGTCATTTTGACTTAAAATTTTTATGGTAAGTGTATCTTAACATCAATTTTAATTTCTGAAAATTTCTACTTAATCTGATATGTATTTTTGGTTTAATTAATAAAATTTGTTTTTTATTGAAAGTGAAATTAAGCTCAAAATGTTTAGAAAAATTGGGGATTTTAGGTTTGTTAGATTTCTCTCGAAAGACGAATCCAACAAGCCTTTTTGCAATTTTTGATTAAGTATTTTATTTTCTATAAATTTTTGAAGTTTTAGGTGATTTAAATTAACTTTTAAATCAGAAAATCAGATTTTCCTACTTAACACAGTTAGCGCGCCTGCGGCGCTGACGTGGCAACACATGATTGGGTACGCGGTGCTACGTGGCAAGCGCGCACCATGCGATGTCGTGCGATTGATGCGCGGTGCCACGTTAGCAAATGGGCGGGAAGATTGGTCAACTACTCTATCGTGACGCGCGGTTTGATCCGGACCGTCGATCCGTGGCTAGCGTCGGACGGTCCATATCGCGAGGTGATCGATGGATCACGTGATACATGCATGATCCAGCCGTCCGATCTGAACGAACTTGATTGAATGGCCACGTCGGTGGTGAATAGTAAAAATAGTATAATTAGCATCATCGTTCAGCCCTATCAATAGCTGCCCCTGCAAATGCATAAGGTGGACAGTCAAGTTCTTCCCCTGAAAATGAGCAACAAGTAGAACAACAACAAGAAGTAGAGGAAGAAGAAGAACCTATACTTATTGACACCATGGCGCTAGCTAAAGAGTAAAGAGAAATGCAACATCAAATGGAGGTCAAAGACAAGGAGATTGCACAGCTTGGTACCAAGATGAATGATATGATGGAATAAATGAATATCGTGATAGAGATGTTGTAGAAGAATATCACATCAAATGCATCACCTATCATGTCTGCTAATCAACAGGCTAATAATGCAACTTCTATATCACTAGTCACTATAGTAGCTCAAGCTCTTACAGTACATGCTACACCTGAAGCGAGGAATGAAGTTAAACAAACTCCTCTCCTGCCGTTAATTCAAAATTTGGCTAACACACTTAGAGCGGTAACAGCCACTCAACTAGAAACAATAATCAATGAAAAGATAAAGATAATAATAGCCTCAGAGCAGGCTGAAAAGCTGGTGAGTAAGGGTTTCCCTTACCGAGCTGAATATGATCAAGTGTCATACCCGAAAGGTTACTTAGTGCCAAAATTTAATACTTTTAGTGGGCTTGGTAATTGTGGTGAAGAATTTCTATAGGGAGTGGCCTTCAAATCTGTGGGGAGGAATGAAAGAGGCAAGCCACTATAAAAATTTGTCTTGGTAAGACACCACGCAGATGTATTTATTCAGGTAATCGAATACATCATCAAGGTATAGTGTGCTATCCCAAAAGATAGAAGTCACTACCCTTTAATGGAACCGATCACCTCAATAAGGACTCCTAAGGACGATAAGTCTACATATGTACCGGAGATTCTTCCCCTACTTTATATGAAAAAGTAAAGCAGAGTTTATTTTAAATCGGGTTTGCTAAGTTCCTTACAAGGGCAAGCCCCCATAGTTAATTGCATCCTAAGGGACGGAATCCTTTAGGAAAACTCTCGATTAACATAAATGATCATTGTCTCTGAAGATTTCAATAGGGAAAGACTATCAATTGATTGGTTTATGTTTGAAGATCAAATGAGATTGATCAAAAGAGGGAGTTATTATCGAGGCCAAAATGAGAACTAAGTAGGATATGCTCACGAGGCCAGGAAATCTAGCGAGCATCTCAAACTATAATAAAATTGGGCTTTACATTTTAGAAGTTGATTTAGTTTGTTTGAGTTATATTTTTGATTAGAAATTTAGGATTTAAGATTCCTTAACACAAGATTAAGGAAATGCCTAAGAGGTGAGGAATTAAGCTTATAGCTCACAAAGGGAGAAGCAATCAAACCTAAATCTAGGAGCTTCTGGTGAGGGCGGAAGCACAACCTAAATCTAAGGTAAAATGAGTAATTGGTTTGCCTCCACAAGAGAGGACAAACCATCCTACTTGGACTTACAATGGGGGTGGCGAAAACTAACTCCTCTATTTTAAATTCATATAGGCAAGCCTTTATGCTTGATGCAAGATAGCTAGGTTGTTTTTATTCAGAAAGTGACTAAGCCCTTAAACTCACTCCCTAAAGAGACTAGATCATGTAAGGGAGCATGCTTCAAATGACATAAGTCTAATGCATTTCAATTTCATTTTATTGTTCATTTTGGATAATCATTTCTGACTCATGCTAATAGGATGTTTATGACTAATGCATGAGAAAATAGATTATTGGCCAAAATCAGAGAGAAGATTAGGAGGTGAGTTTCCACCACGGCCCTCAAAGGTCAAGCCAAAGTTCTCTGGCAAAGATGGAAGCCCTCCAATCAAGAGTGAAACAATATGCATTTGTGCATGATGTTGTAAAGTAACCACAAAAACTCATCCAGCTAAGGGGTTACTAAATCTTTTATCTTGATTTCTAAACTTAGGCTTTAAGTAAGGTTATGAGTTGTATAGTTTTAATTTAAGTTTTTTAAGTTGGGTAAAAAATTTATTTATTTCCTAAAGAGCCTAATCCTCATCCAGGCCATACATAAAGTAAGGAATAAACTAGGAAAAACATGCCACTTAATGCGCAAATTAAACAAACCTCAGCCAATTTATAAAATCAGCGTAAAAAGAATAAAAGGCCGTTGTGGTCGGGCGCCACCGCACAAACCCAAAAAATATCAAATTGGGTAGCCGAGCTCTATCGTTGTACAACTCGGATTACAAATGAATTAAACTACATCTAAGTAAAAGGAATTCATTGTTATGGGGGGTCTTCAAGCTTTATTCTTCTTTATTCTTTATTCTTTCTTTCTTTCTTTCTTCTTTAGATCTTCCTTTGGAGGGTTGCATGGTAGGTGCTCCAAGACTTCACATAGTGCATAAGTTGGGAGTCTTATGACCAATGCTCATCCTATTCCCCGATAACAAATCATTCCAAAATCCTAAATATTTAAATTTTTCTTTCATGAAAAAAGGAAAAGTATAAATCTAACTAATACTTGTAAAATAAGGATTAACCAAATCACACCACACAAATCCCAAGCATGTATATTGGACTTATCACCCCACACATGGGTGATTAAGTCCACCTAGCCTATGGATTATGCTAAGGGGTATAAAGCACCTACAAGCAAGAAGCATTTATATTTTTATGGCAGCGCCCCTTTAGCACAATCTCCTACATAAAAGAATAGTTAGACTAAGCACGTCCTACCATTCATTCTACGAGCATACACCCTAACATCTAGTCTAAAACATTCATCATAAAATAAAACATAACATCAAGCCATGCATCGACCTAACCTAAGGCTAGAAGTGGTGACTTAGGCTAATGTGTGTGCTTTGAAGGTATGTGTGGTATACTTAGTTTAGGATTTTGGGTTCAAGTTTTCTAAGTGTGAAAGGCATATTCAATTTAGAGGAGGGTTTTATTTAAGTTATTTAAGTATTTTTGATCATTTTTATTTCATATTTTATTTTGGTTTGAGTGAAACCAACACTTAATTACTAAGTTATAAAGAGGGAGAAAGAGAAGAAGACTTCTCTTTCCTTCACTAATCCCTAAGTAATTTCTAAGGTAAGTTCACATTTTAGTTTCATTTAGGTGAATATTTTAACTACATCTTTTACTTAATCCTAAGTTTAGATAAATCCTAAACAAACCTATTCAAAAGAAATGCATTTTAAGATTTAATAAAATGAATCAAAATTCACATAATATATATCACTTTAAATCTTTCCCAACATATATAACAAGCATATGGATAGACCCTAAGCATACATATACATGCAAATGAGAGTAGTTAACACAATTTATGATGCATGCTATGTGATCCATTTAAAAAAATTTAGAAGTTAAGCATGTATGATTTTCTTAAGTAGAAAAAGTTTTCCTTATCCAATTTTCACATACACATATGAATGAAGAAAAGGCATAAGTGAGTATGGTGCCATTATTAGCACCAGAGGTGTAAGATACAAGATCTACTTGGTGCTACTTAAAGCCTCGCAACCCCGGGATTGTCAGACCAATATACCACTTTCCTTAAATTCAAACGTATGTGTAAAAGAAATGAAAGGAAAAGGAGTATGCAAAATTTGTTTGATGGATTTATTTTGCTTATGTAATTTATTCATGCAAGTGTAGGTAATCCTTCTTAGATGGTAACATACGAATGGATGGGGTGTGGATTTAAGTAAATGTTGGGTTCTTTTCAAATGAACCCTACATCTTACCAACCCATATCCAAAACTATGTCAACATAAAGGAAGAAGAAAATGCTACACTAAACATGCTTTATAATTTATCACATGCAAGCTAATAATTGAAATATGAATAGCACACTTTCAGATTTGATGTTTAATTTATAAGTTTTGAAAATACTTTGGATTTAGTAGTGGTAATAGTCACTCATATTCTACTTTAGCCAACACATGCATATTTTACATAAAGTAAACAATTTCATTTTAAAATTTTGAAAACTTGAAACTATGGATGCATGAGTCACATGGCATACTATTTAACATGTTGGGAAAGATATAAAGCAATGAAATCACATGAGAAAACTTATTTTTACTTAATTCCTAAAGACATTCTTAAAGAATAAGCAAACTTAGAATAAATCAAAGTGAATTTCAAAAATGATTTTTGTTTGGTTGAAGTTTGATTTAATTTTAAAAGGGTGAGATAAGTTTGTTGTCCTTAACCCATTCCCACATGTGTTTTACATTTTAGTTTAATTTTTAGTTCATTAGATCCATTTTAAGCATTGAATAGGTTAATGTATGAATTAAATGGCTTAATTAACCCTTACCTACACCACCTTAGAAAAATTTACTAAGTAATTATGAGCCAATAAGATGACATAAAACCCACAAGGTATTTAAATTTGCAAAAAACCTAATAATGAAAAGACCTAATGCAATTTGGCTCACAATTAAGAGTTAATTAAGCTAAGGGGTTTAGCTTAAGTACTTTAAAACACCCATTTCACACTTATGAAAGGGGGTTTAATTTCCTTAATTAGACTTAGGCTAGTAAACACCTAAGTATCTAACCAATGTAGATTAATTATGTTCCGGAGGTTTTTTAGAATTTTTTTGAAAATTATTTAAAGGGATAATTAATGGTTTAACCCTTAATTAAGAAGGGATTAAGGAAAGAAAGAGGTTTAGGGGATAGCTTAGGGAAATACTCCAAAATCATCCCCTAAGACCCTTACACATTTGATCTAACCTTAATCCAACTTAATCATAAGTTAAAACTATTAATCACACCTAATTATGCTTAATTACATGAGAAGGGTAATTAAGAAAAACATGTGCAATTACTCAAATCAAGCCTTCAATAAATCTAAGAAACTTAGGGGAGGCAGAAGTCATCCCCTAATACTTACCCAAGAAATTTGGGATTAATCAGAGGCCTAATTAAAGAGTAATTAGCAAAATATTCTTTCCAATAAATTCCAATTTTGGAGAAAAATATAATTCAAAACCCACTAAAATTAATTTTAAAATAATCTAGGTTGAATTATCTTTCCAAAGGATTTTATTTCATATTTCTTTAATTTTTCTAGAGAGAGGTATGAATTTTAGAAGATCTAGTGATTAATTATCATCTAATTAAATCCCTAACTAATCCCTATGCTCACAGCGCGATGAGTGGCGGCGGCGGTCAGCGTGCTTTACGCATCTCTCGCAATGAGCATCCCACTTAAACGTCACCTCAGGGTGGTGGCGGGACGCACTTTGTCTCAGCTGTTCGATCAAAGATCGGATGGCCAGGGATCTCCGCGATTTATAAAATGGATAACGACTTATAAAATGTGTGGATAATCTCAGATGTCCTTCCAAACAATGCGGATGGACAACCAGAGATTCATCCCTACCGAGGCTTAGGAGCCATGGACACCATCCATGCTTGAAGCCATGATCCGAGCTCGATTGAGCTCGGACTAGGATGAAATTCAATCCACACCATTAGCATAAACCCTAGATCACATCTAACGATCAAAATCCTATACCATTAACATTTCCTTCACAAAGCTCCAAACCACATTGAACTTAAGCTCAAAAAATGGTATACCTTGCCGGAGGTGATCACTGGCGCCCGATTCCCTTGGAGGAGATTCATTTGGTCGAGACGAAGCCTTGTTGAAGTTTGGAGCCCTTGGGATTGAGTGAATTGCTCTATGGACCAACACCACTTCACCTTGAGCTCGGTCTCGATCAAGCTAGGCCTCTCCTTGCCTTTGGAACTTCAGAGGGAGCTTGGGCAAGCTCGACTTGACTCCTAGATCAAATGTGCAAGAGGAATTGGAAGGAGGTTTAGTGTGGAAGTAGTTTACTGTTGGATCGAGCTCCCCTATTTTGCACTGTACAAAAATCAAGAAAAGCAAGATTCAAACTCTCTCTAGGGACCTTGGGAAGGCTCTCTGATGTTTGCTAAAGCTTCCTAGGTTCCAATCGAGTGTGAATGAATCAAAACCAAAGTGAATTAGGGGGAGGGGGTATATCTTCCCTTGAAGGATCGAGCGGCCGACACTTGTGTTGCCATTTTGATCTAATTGATCATAATGGAGAGTTTGTTCTAGCTGTTTTAAGTTGGCACATGGTCAATTTTTGGCAAGGAGTGGATTTCCCATGTTCATTCAAATGAGTGGAAGAGGGAGTTTGAAATTGCCAATTTGACCCATGGGGTCAGGTTTGGTCTTGGGGCCAATTGGGTTGACCCAAACCTATTGGGTTGGATACACCACTCTTCATTAGGTCCCGTTGAGCTATTAGGAAAGCATCAAGTGGATATGAAGAGGGTATGACCAAATTACCCATAGGTTAGTCCAAAATTTGTTATATGGCTTAGGGGTAGAATGATCATTTTGCTGATTTTTAAATTTGGATATGTTGGATATGTGGAGAAACTAGGTTGAGCCAAGTTTCAATGGATTTAGAATCAATTTGATGGGGTTTGGCTCATGTTGACTCATTTAGGTCAAAATAGGTCAACTTGGGTCAAGTTGACCAATAGGTCAAATTGGGTCAAGTTCATATGACCATTTGAAATATTTTGGTGCCTTTGGTTTGGTTCAATTTGGACTAGATTAGGTTTCGGCTCATACGACCCATTTAGGTCAAGTTGACTATTTGACCCATTTGACCTATTTGGGTTTGGTCAAGAGTGGGTTTAGGTTTGGTTGATCATATGAAGTGGATTGATATCTTTGTTTCAAATCAATTTGAGTTAAGTTCAATTTTGGCTCAACATGACCCTTTTAGGTCATGTTGGGTCTAAGGTCAATTGGTCTAGGTTGGGTCTAGTTGGCCAATTGAGGCTTCGGTCAAGTTCTACAAGTGATTTGGGATAGACTTGACCCATTGGTTTCAATCAATTTTACTTAGATCAAGTTTTGACACATTTTGGCCCTTTAGGTCAAAATGGGTCAACTTGGGACAAGTGGGCCAAATAAGTTAGGTTAGGCTCAAATATTGGCTTGGTCAAGTTCAAGCATAGGTCATGAGTGAACTTAGATCAATGGTTTCAATCAATTTGTCCTATGATTGATTTTTATATGTTGGGTTTCATTTTGGGTTAAGTGACTTGGTCAACCCTTGGTTTGACTTGGTTTGACCCAATTTGATTGATTGATCATCCCATGATGATTGTTGGTCATGATGAGAAGGATATATGAGCCTCGTTCAATCCAATTTGGTTAGGATCAAAAGTTGGCTCATAAGGGTACTTTAGGTCACTTTGGGTCAAGTAAGCCTAAGTGGGTCAAATGGCTTGGTCAAAGCTTGATTTTAAGTTGGCTGATCTTGTATATGGACTTATGATTGAAATATAAATCCATTTGCAAGAGGTTTGAAGTCAAATGGATTTTGATCCATTTGAAAATTTCATATTCAAAGGAAGAATATGAAAGGGTCTTGGGTTTGATTTTGATTTGGGTTTTAGTTTGATTGAGGTTTGGATTTATATATGAGCTCATGATTGTAGGATTGATTGAACCATGAGAGAAAATCAAGAGTTTGGCTTAATTTGAAATGATTTTGGCTAAGTTCAAGATTTTGACTTGAAAGGCTTATATTTGACTTTAATTTGATTTGAGTTTGATTTTTGGAGTAGGTTTTGATTGTTTGAATTTATATTTCATTTATATATGTGAATATAAATGAGGATATAAATTGATCATGAGAGATTTTCAAGAATTTGAAAGAGTTTAATCATGATTTGGGATAAATCCATTAAAGGGAATTTAAGGGATTTAATGGAATTTTTAATTTGAATTTTAATTTTTGAGTTAGATATGATTGATTTATATTTATATTTCATTTATATATGAGAACATAAATGAGGATAAAATATATTTTGAGAAAATCCCATGAGTTTGAAGTGGTTTGATCAAAGTTTAGGGTGAATCCATTAATGAAAAATTAATGAATTTAAGGGTTTTCAAGCATTTTAATTTGAAATTTAATTTTTTTGAGTTGGATTGAACTGAGATATGTTTATATTTCACTTATATATGAGAATATAAATGAGAATATAAATAAGAAATGAGAAAATCCCAAGGTTTTGAATAGGTTTGATCAAGATTTGGAGTTGATTTTGGCTAAGTCCATTAATGAAAAATTAAAGGGACTTAAGAAAATTTCATAACTTGAATTTGGATTTTGGATTTGACTTGATGGGTTTGAATTTATATTTCATTTATAAATGTGAATATAAATGAGAATATAAATGGTTCATGAAAAATTCTCAAAGCTTTGAATGGGTTTGAATCATGATTTTGGTTAAGTCCTTAATGGAAAATTAAGGACTTAGAAAATTTTGACTTGGGATTTTTTTTGATGGATTTTTGATCATGGGTTTCAATCAAAAGTTTCAATTATGGATTTCAATCATAGAATTGAATCATGGAATTGATTTGGAGTTTTGAGAAAAAGCAAATAGAGTAGATTTGGAGTTTGACTTGAAAGAAGGAGAGGTGAGGAATGATTTAAGCTAAGGGTAAGAGATTTTCCTAACACCCCTAAGGAATGACCTAATCCTATAGCTAAACCTTCTAAGTCTTCTAGGGCTTGGATATTGTCCACCTAATCACTAGATGTGTCTTAAGATTAGGGAACTCCTAAAGTCTAAGAGGAATCCTATGTCTAAGATGGAGGTGTTGAGGGCTCATTCTAAAAATGAGGTCAACAGTAATCCAAAGCAACATATAGCCCAATTTAAGGCTACTTGTGGTAACACGGGAGGGAATGATGCGCTGCTCTTCCGTCAGTTCATCAGTAGCCTAACTCAGCTGCTTTTGAGTGGTATGCAGAATTGTCAAATGATTCAGTTAAAACCTTTGTTGAATTAGAAATGATATTCGTGAAGAGGTTCGCTAGTGCAACCGAGAAAATCATAATCAATGATTTTGCCTTACTGAAAAGAGAAAAGATGAGTCAGTGATAAAATTCATAAGTCATTAGCGTAACCTAAGTATGAAGTGTGAGCAAAAATTGAAAGAAGAACATATGATCCAATTACTAATAGGCAATATGGATGATAAAATGGCACCATTTCTATGTATGGTGTCAATTGCAATATTCCAGGACTTGCTCAATAGGGTGGCTAAATTTGAATAGCTGAATTGCCCTAAGTCTGAAATCTATGTAAATAAAGTAAAGAGGAACAAACCTTCAGACTCAAGAAGAAATGAAACTCATGCCGCTTCCTATAACTCAAATGGTGAAAAGCGGGTGATATATAATATGGATAAAAGAAAGCAACCAATGTACAATGATGATAAGGGAAAGAAGCCTGTCTATTCTAATCCCAGCCAAAATTGGTATTGGGAGGCAATGATAAACCTCAAACTTTTTCAAATGGCGGAGAGCGTCCAAAACAAGCAACAAGAGATGATGAGCGAATGCGGCCATCTCTTAAGGAAAAGATTAACAAAGATTATTCCTTTAAAAGAGACAATGTGGCCAAATTATTTCGGCAAACAGTCAAAGCTGATCTATAATTACCAAATTAAAATGCCTAAAGAAGCTGACCAAGTCAGTAATCCAAATTACTGTCCCTATCATTAGATGATCAATCATCCTATTGAAGATTGTTATGTCTTCAAAGATTGGCTAGAAAGGAAGTATAAGCGAGGTGAATTTACACTATCCGACAGTGTTCTAGTCAACCCACAAAAGGAGTCTACAAGGATGATTACGTCCTTATCTGTAACTTCCATCAAAGACAAAAGAAGTGAAATCAGTTTAGGTGAAGAATGGGAAATGATAGTCTCCAAAAGATCATGAAAATGCTGAAACAGCTAAAATACATCCCTAGTGTTAAGTGAAAATCATCACTTGAACTTATATTGGACTTAAGAGAGATGCCTAAACAAGTATTTGGGCTTCTGATAATACTCATCCTCTCAGTCCTAAGAAATCAAAGAACTACAACTTAAAAGATCATTTAATTTATAAGAGTATCACCAACTGGCAAAACAACCATTTAGGCTTGCATACTTTATGCCTAAACTTCGCATTGCTGAATGGGATGAAGAAGATAATGGTGAATCTTGTCCAATAGACATCCTGAATCATCTACGTGATGTCAGATGTTCTTCAGCATCGGTTACCCCAAAATGACAAAGGTAGTCAGACTGACTTGACTAACCTATCAAAATTCTTATCAGGAAAGCAAAAGAGCACGAAGAGTTAACATCGAATTTTATTTGACTCAACAAGACGATAACAGTTTAGATGAAGATCTATATTTTTCTGACAGAGAAGAGTTAGACTCATCGATATCATCACGCATGAAGCGTATGAAGTTGAAAAATGAGTCTAGCCCTTTTGGCCAAACCTCCAGAATAAGAAGGGAACTTGAAGAAACTATGTCTTCAGAAGAATTTGAGCAAGACAAAGTGATTCAAGTTCAGTTGATAAGTGATAAAGTCTTACCACCCTCATCAAAGAAGAAAAATGCAAATAAAGATAAAGGCAAACAAATTGAATTCAATGAAGATATCACTCCCAGAAACCCTAGAATAAAGCCTAAATCAAGCAAGAAGATATATTATAATATTTTATCACATCTGAGAAAGATCCTTGCACAACTGAGTGTGTACGAGGCTCTTTTGATATCAAAAGATCTATAAGGAACTGTAATATATGCTCTCAAAGATCCAAAGAGTTATGAAGCATACTTTGCTAAAAAAAATGCATGATCGAAGCATTGCAAACTCAAGACCTCCCAGTAATCACATTTTATGAAGAAGATCTTATGTTGGGAATATCGGATCACAATCATCTTCTATATATTATGGTAGAGAGTGATGACATCTCAATCAACTGAATATTGATTGATCCTTCTTCAATCTTATGAGTCTAAAGGTATTAAGAGGATTATCACTTTATATCCAACATCTTAGAGAGATAAGTTGATGGTTCATAGTTTCAATAAAAAAGGGCATAAAACCACGGGTTTTTTTATTCTCCTCAAGTTTGAGATTTATATACGAAAAAGTTTCATGTAATCTAATCAGACATTATTTAGAGTCTCTTAGTTACCATGGCTACATGAGTATGGCATGGTCCAATCAACTATGCATCAGTGTATGAAGTATCTGAAAGATGGAGAAGAATTCAGAATTCTCAGTAACTTACAACCATTCTCCATCAATGAAGCAAAGATTTATGAAGATGCAAAATACTTCATTCTTAAAGAGCCTAAGTCAACAGAGCCTCTTGAAGTGGTAGCATCCACTTCAGAAACTAAAAAGCAACTTCACAAAGTAAAAGAGCAGAAGCAAAGAGGAAGAAAGAAGGTAATGTCGACTCTCCCTAAAGTACTTGATTCTACATATAAATCAAGAAGATCGGTTCCTCATCTGGGAAGTGGCATAGAAGAGGAAGAAGATATTCCTGTCAAACCTAAGGGAACTTACAAGCTTTCAAGGAAAGCAAATTATGAAATAAGTGATTCAAATTTAGACTATGACTTTGAATCTACTTATGGAAATAGAGATTGGATGGCCATATCAAGAAGGATATCTCATTTGGCAAAGTCAGATGACTCGCTCAAAATTATACCCATCCCTCAGCGGTGCTTCAAAGAAATCACTCCACTAGCGGTCCATGACATAGAAGAATTAATAACATTTTATGTGCCACCATTGAGTGAGAGTGGTAAAACAAGAACTCTATTCTACAAATTTGAAGAATCTCAACCTTTCAATTTTGATCGGCCTGCTCAACATGAAAATTCTGATGAGATAGTGCCAATAAGAATACCAATATACTATCCGCAGAAATTGCAAAGAATGATGCATAAGCTTGGAATTCATATTGGAACTACTAAATATAGAACTAAAATATTTAACAAGATGTTGAGCTAAAGAAGTTCTCAAGCATCACAAAGAAGCGATAAGTTTATTACTAAAGGTCTTGAGTTCATCCACAAATCTCATCAAAATAGAGCCTGTTATAATATAATAGAAGCTGAGATCAAGACTAATAGTGACAAAGGAGATGATCTCCATAAAATTCTCCTTACAAATGATGAAGAAGTAGAAGCCAAGCCTGCACCTCAAGAACTCGAAGATGGTGGACAAATATATACTATAGATGAACTCAAAGAAATCAACCTAGGAGCTGAAGATGATCCCCGTCCAACTTTCTTCAGTGCCCATCTGCCTGAAGAGAAAGTTGAAGAGTTAAAAATGCTACTTTAAAAATTCAGGGATTGCTTTGACTGGACATATTCTAAAATTTCAGGCTTATCCCCTAATGTAGCAGTTCATAAACTTACTATTAAACCAGATGTGATGCCTTAAGCAAGTTCCTAGGTGAATGAGATTAGAGATTAAAGAATAAGTAATTATAGAAACTAAGAAGCGATGGAGGCGCTTCATCAGGAGAAGTATGCGATTGGATAATATTGCCCCATTTAGGAAGAAGAACGCCGTCACTCACATTGACTTAGGGACCTAAATAAGGCATGCTTGAAAGATGACTTTCTGGTTCCAATATCAGAACTACTAATGGACAATACTTCTAGCTACGACATGTTTCATTCATGGATAGATCATCGGGATATAATCAAATCAAAATGATGCTTGAAGATGAAAAGCATACATCGTTCAGAACACCTATTGGCATCTATTGCTACACAGTCATGCCTTTTGGTTTGAAAAATACTGGAGCTACATACCAAAGAGCCATGACACATATTTTTGATGAGTTGATTCAACAAAAGGTGGAATGTTATGTTGACGATTTGGTGGTGAAAAGCTTAAATTGTGAAAATCACTTTGAATACTTGAGAATTGTATTGGAGAGAATCAGAAAATATGATCTCAAGATGAATCCTCTAAAATGTGCATTCGGGGTATCCTCCAGAAAATTCCTTGGGTATATTGTACGTTATAGAGGAATCAAAATCGATCCTGCTAAAATCAAGACAATTGTGGAGATGCCTCAGTTTATTATAAATCAAGTACTTGGCATCTATAAGATCAACAAGCCTGAGTTAGCTTTCTATCATAAGTGAGTTCTCGAGCTTATAAAGCAAATATCAAATATCACACTAACTTGAGTCTATTGATCCGAGAATAGTAAAGCAGATTGTTTAGCAAAATTAACTAAAAAAATGACAAGTATGAATGATGATTATATTATGATCGGCATATTTACTCAACGAGTTCAAGAGCCAGCAAAGTATCAATCTCCGTAACTAGAGGGGTTATCAAATTTGACCTAGCAGGATGTAACTCAAGTTGCTCCTCATACTCCCCAAAATCAATAAGAAGTTGTACTGAGAAGAGCTAGGCCTGACATTGCTTCAGAAAAGCAATGCGAAGCTTTTATTATAGAAGAGCCACATGATTGGAGGAAACCCTTCATCAACTACTTTAAAGAAGGTAAATTACTAAATAATTAATCATTGACAACTTAAATTAAGAAAAGAATGTTGCGCTATGCTTTTGTCAATAACACGCTATATCGTAGATCCTTTGAACAAATATGAGATGCTTAAATCGAATGAAGATACCAAAGTGATGGTTGAAGTTCATGAAGGATTTTGTGGTGCACACCGTCAGTCCCAAGATGGCAAGTATAAATTAAGGGATGCTATTGTGGCCATCTATGGTGAAATTCTCATCATGCTAAAAGTGTCATAAATGTCAAGTGCATGGGAATATAATCCATCAACTCAAATCCACTACACCCAACGATAGTATCTTGGACATTTGAATGCTGGAGAATAGATGTAATCCTACTAATTGATCCATCATCAATTTTGGACACCACTTCATCCAGCGACCGATTATTTCTAAGTAGTTCATTTAAAGAAGTTCTTTAAATGATCAACTTCTTCATGCATAATTGGTTTATAGATTTGAGGTGGCATCAAATAATTTTTTTATAATGGCACAACTTTCAAAGTGCAAAGATTTATAGATTTGTCGATCAACATAAATTGATTGATACTCTTGATATACTTCAGTAAATATTAAGCGAAGCCTTTATGAACAAAGGCTCAGAAGACCCTTACTAAAAATAAGAGAGAATGGCATACTAAGCTAATAGAGGCACTATGGACGTATCGAACCACCTACAAAATGCTGACTAAAGCCACTCCCTATTCATTGGTATTTGGGGCGGTTCTTACTCAAGTGGAGTTCTATCACCAGTAGCCAAATCCTCTGATCTCAAGATCAAAATGCTCATTTGAGAATGGAGGAACTCAGCACTTGATGAAGTTAGATTGCAAGCTCATCAAAATCAGAAGTTTATCGAGCAAAGATGTGGCTTTTGACCATGCATACCAACATTTCAAAGGAGAATTGGTCATGTTGAAGACCAATTATTACTAATCGAAAATTCATTGACAAATTTGAGCCTAATTGGGAGGGCCCTTTTTTCAATGAGAAAGTGTACTAAGGAGGGACATATCAACTCATTGACTTAAAGGGTGAAAGACCAATACTGCTAATTAATGGTTGATACTTGAAAAAGTATTATACATGATGAATATATTCTTGAGGTACAATAGAAATCCCCTTGCAAGATAGGGGCATTTTTTAGTAAATCTATTTAGGTAGACATCGTGCTTCATATCGAGATCCCTAAATAAATATATTCACCGAGATAAACCTTTTCTTGAAAATTCTCATTACACGAGCATTTTAGATTTATATACAAAATGAAATTAATGTTACATGTTAAAATCTTCTTAAGAGCATATCAATTCAAATTTTGATGTATTTGCTTAATTTCATCTTGAAAGTTCTTTTAAAGTGCTTTAGAATTCCCACTGCAAGATAGGAGGCATTTTTTTAGTTTATATCAAGTTTATTTGAGTTGATGTCGTGTTATAAGACGAGATCCTCGAATATATTTTGATTCAGGTTGACATCGAGCTTTATGCCGAAATCCTTGAATATACTCATAATTGTCATTGTTAAGTTGCAAGTTCCTGCATGAACAAAAAGAATCTATTTTTATGCATGAAAATATAACCCTAAATGTAAAAAATTTATCTCCCAGATTTGCTAAATTCTGGAGATCAAGTCGAAGAAACCATAATTTTGGAAGCTGATCAAGGTTGAAAGAAACATCAACCTCTACATCTTGAAGTCTAGGACACGGATGGGTTCTGAAGGTCAAACTCAATAAACTCACAAATGGCTAAGTTACTGACGCTCTCCTCACTCAACAAGCTGCAAGAAAAGGCCGCAGTGAAATAGCCCCCGTTTGTCAGTCTATTGATAAAACTATCAACCCATCATAGCTTAAGTCAAAGACTCGAGTAGGTTCAAAAGGTCGAACTCAACAAACCCAAGTAAGGTCAAGTTGCTGACGCTCTCCACTCAACAAGCCATAAGAAAAGGTTGTAGTAAAAGAGCCCCTGTTCATTAGTCCAATGATGATAGTTATTCAATCTCAAACCAGATCTAGCTTAGTGATTACAAGCAACCAGGATCCAAGAGATCTTTCTACTTGATCGATAGATCAAGATAATCTGAGAAACTTCTCAATTCAGGGCTGCCTCAAGTCAATCTATATTTTGCCCACATTATGATATTTCAATTTATTCTCCAATGATCTGATCAAGCTTAAAGCATAGATCATGGCCAATCTCCTCATCAAGTTTTGAAAGCGGCGATCAGCAATTTCATAGTTCATACAAAGCCGATGGCCGAACTAAAGGAATTTCGTGGTCATTCAGTCTACTAAAGCACACATTGCTAGACTAATAACTCAACATTGACCCTATATAAGTCGGAAGGCTGGGTCATCTATATGTACCCTTCAATAAGTCCGTCAAGGCAGCAAGCACAGGATTCATGGCATACATATACTTCCTGATAAGTTAATATGGATAAATCAGGTCAGACCTTCATCAAGTCCATCAAGCTTAAAACTAAGATAGAAGGAATTTCAAATTAGACCAAGCATGGATAAACCAACTCCCCAGCGAAGTCCTTCATCAAAACAAATAAACCAATTTCTCCAACAAGCCCAATCCATTATGAAACTAGGTTTGGAGGAAACTTAAATCTGCAAGGACATAAAAGAAAGAGATCTTCAGCAAAGTCATTAAAGTAGAGAGTAGATGGTGTAAGAACTTTTATCTATTAGACAAGTCAATTCTGACAAATTGGTCAATCCCGTCATTTAGGATGTCTTAAATAGGGCATCATACTAACGATAAATCCTACCGAAGCTTCATAAGCTATTACAATCGAAGATAAAATAATCCAAGTTCTATAGCCAGCCCAAAGGGCCAACCAGTTTTCAACAAACGTGACTCACTCCATGCACGAATCATATTTGTTGGGGGGTATTTGTTGATCTCCACATATGTGTCATAAGTCGAGTCAAGCTCATAAGTCTAATTCGACGAACTTCAGAGGTGACAGTACGCAAATCGGAGCTCAAATTACACCTAACATCATAGTAAATTTTTGAAATGACCTCTGATCGATAAATAGACTTTGTCGTCATGTTAAGAATGTCGAAATTGGTTAAAATATAAATATTGCAAAATCTAACGATCAACCGATCAAACAATCAGCTCATATGGATGCTGCGTATTAGTCGGAAGCGAGGCGATGTTCAATGACCTTCATTCATAAAATTGATCAATCTTCTAAATATCAAAACTACCAAATGAGACTCAAGCTCAATTGAACAAATTCGTATATGTCAAATAATCAGAAGTGAAAGCGCGTAAATCGAGATTGAAATACACTGAATGTCATCAAAATTAACTCAAATGATCTCAGATCAATGAATGAACTTCATCATTATGTTCAGAACATCGAAATTGGTTGAAATATAAATATTGCACAACTTGATGATCAACTGATCAAGCGATCGAGTTGTCAATGCACCTGCACACATATCGATATCAGGAAGTTATGATGATACCCAAATGACCTCCGTTCATGAAATTGATTATGTTGTTAGCTTAAAAATATCAAAATCTATCAAGTAAGACTATTCACACTTAATTCAGACAAATCTGCACAAAAAATGAGTGGTTGAAAGTGGCAACGCATATTTTGAGCTGAAATTGACTCAATTTGGCGTCTTGAAAAGCGACCTCGTCATGAACGGATCATGTCATTCGTTAACATAATAACTTTAAATTGATATATATATTAACTATCTAATCATGTCGGTGTACAATTCAATTTAAAGTCAATTACTCAATTTAAAAAATTAGTTTAAAGCCCTAATACAAACCTAAATCCACCCTATTCCCCATACTGGCCTTAACCCGTTCGACTCATGCGACCGCTCCTCTCCCGCGTGCAAAGGAAACCGAGCCCTCCTTCATGTGTGACCTGCTCCTCTTCACTCAGCACCAACTCGCCTCTCGATCGTTCTTCTCCATGCATAGCTCGAGCCTCATCCTCTTTCTGCCCTCAAGTTCCCCTCATTATTTCCTCTCATCCCAATAAAGCTTTCTTTTATCATCCAAATCAAATATTCTCTCTTCCCCTCTCGGTTCTCCCTCATTCAACTGAAGAAGAAACCTCCTCTTTCTTCTTTCTCTTTTTTCCATTTTTCTCGTTCTACTCCAATCACCCCTTCCTTCCTTCTTTTCTTTTTTTCCATTTCTCCCTCAACCAAAGGTAATTTTCTTCCTTCCTTTTCTTCCTTCTCTTCCTTCTTTCTTTTTTTTTCTTTCTTCTTCCACTTCTTTCTCAAAATTCAATTTTTCCTTCCCTCTCTTCTTCTTTCTTCTTCATCTTCTTTCTTCCCCTCAATCAAAACGAAAATATCTTCCTCGTTCCTCATAAGCTAATCCAATTCCATTTTCCACATTTCTCAATCCAAAATTTATCCCTTTTTTTTCCAATCTAATTTTCTACTTCATTTTGCAATCACCTTCAGTGTCGAGAAGAACACCATCATGAGGCGGGCTCTTATTTCGGCTTCTGACATCTCCCTCCTTGCATTACACTTCCAATTTTTGCTTCATCGCAACCGAAGAAGAACATCATCATTAGGCGGGTTCTTCTCTTGGTTTCCGGCATATCCAACCTCATTTCCTTGTCAATCATTGGAACGTGTAGAAAAAAAATGAGTCAGAACATGTGGGATCAATGTGTGAATGTGGATATATACATGCTTGTGTTTCTTTGCGGGTTTGAAGGCCTCGTGCTCATGAGGGCACGACGAGATAAAATCTGGTGTAAAGACACCGCTCAATGCTCATTAGATAGTAAGCCAACATCTATTAGATGTCGCTCCCCCTAGCCAAAATTTCATCAGAATCTTGTGACTTAGAAAAATGAAAAGTAAAAGAATCGGCTTAAGAATGTCAAGCAATGAAACCTAAAGCTAAAATTCAAATTTAAAAAAAACCCCAAACAAAAAAAGGGGAGGGAAAATATTATACGAATACAAAAGTAAAACAAAAGAGAAAAGCACTTGAAATTTATCTAAGCAGAATTGAAAGCCCACTAAAATTTCTAACCGCTCTCTTTCAAATACTCTACCTCCAACCTTTCAAACAATTGGAATGGAATATAAGACTTTCTATTGGCCTTATTTTAGAAATTAGAAGGTAGTGAAGGGCCCACTTTCAAAAAAAAGAGGGGGGAAAATGAATGTAGGAAAGTTTGAATATGTCTCTACATCGTTGTAGCATAACCTTAATGCAAGCACTTAAAATTTTGATATTCAAGTTTTAGTTTTAATACCTAATTAAAAGCAAGCATTTGCATGGAGAGATCCTATGGATTTAAAGGTTGAATTGAAAAGAGAAAATATAGCTATATTTATAATATGGGTCCACCTACTAGTAAGCTTAAAATATTTAGGGATGTTTCATAAATATATAAACTCATAATCTTATCTATGAAAATAAGAAATAAGTCAAATGAGGGACATTTAAAAAGAGGAGGAATCAATTTAAATATTATACTCTATTGATTCACAGAAGTCACTCTAAGGGTGAATCTTCTTTTAAAACAACAAATTAAATAGTCTTTTAAATCTATAGCTTCAAAACACGTCGTCATCGGATCTGCAACTCTTTATACAAGTAAACATAAGGCGATACTAAATCAAAATCTACAAAAATCATAGGGTTTCCTTTAATCAAAAATTAAGGAGTTTTATTCTAATTATGATTTTTAAAATCAATGATTGCATTAATTAGATGAGATGAAATTATCTAAGCTATAAACACTTGCGTATTATACATAGAGATTTCAAGTGAAAATTTTAATGTCTAAAAATGCTGCAGAGGCTAAGTTAGAATTAATTAAAAATTTAAATTCAATCTCATAATTTAGAAATAAACACTATATAAAGTCTTAAATACACCCGCATGGGCCCCGACACTACAATGAATGCTTAAATTCAAGTGTCTGAGGATGCTGTAGGAGTTGCTTCCCGGTTTAATCTTAAGACTAGGTCCGGGTTAACAAAACCTAAAAATCTATTATAAAAATTTCAACTCAGTAAAATATCTGAGAAACTAATTCTGTTAGGTAATAGTATATATAATCCTTAGTAGCTAAACATAGTTAATAGGATCTAAAGCTCTTAATATATTCAAATTAATCAATAATTTCAAATCAAATTAACTCAAATTAAATATCAATCTCTAAAAAAAATTGCTCAAATGAAATCTAATCATTAAAAGCTTAAAGTAAAACTCAATCTATCCACCTTCATGCTTGTTTGTGAGTGACAAATTAAGAAAAATCTAACTCACAAAGGAGCCAATGTAAAAAATAAGTGTTCTACTATATTCACTCTCAATCTCTTTGGAGGATGTGGCGGTCCTCATTGCGTGGCTGAGAGGCTCCAATGAAGCAATTTACACTAGAGTCCCGATGGGTGGCTTGGTGGGTTATGCTCTATTATATTACGATCGATCGGCATATCTCCCAATGACTCGTTCTTTGAGTTGTGAATCATATGGTATACTTGATAAGAGAAACAACCTTATGTCAGCTACGATAGACTTAAGACTATCTCCTTAGACAAACACCACCCTAGGTCTACAAGAATTTCTTAGATGACGTAACCCATCTGTTGCTGATAAGAATCCTTTGGTCAGGTTAGGTCGACTACCTCCTCTGACTAAGTAGACTAGGTAAATTCGATGGACTTCGGAAGCGACAGTGCGTAAATTGGGGTTCAAAATGCACTAGACATCACCAAAAAAGATCGAAATGACTTTCGATTGGTGAACGGACTTCTCCGTTGTGTTCAGAACATCGAAATTGATCAGAATGTAGATATTGCAAAATCTAATGCTCAATCGATTAATCGCTCGAGTTATCAATGTGTCGACACGCATCGAGTCGAAGGCTGATATCGACGACCTCCTTTTTACAAAATTTATTACGCCGTTAGCTTCAAAATATCAAAATCTATCAAATGAGACTATCTGCGCTCAATTTGGATGTGTCTACGCAAATATCGAATAATCAAAAGTGTTAGCGCGCAAATCGAGGCTGAAATGCACAAGATGTCACCGAAATCAACTCAAATGACCTCCAATCGATGAACAGACTTCACGATCACGTTCAAAATGTCAAAATTAGTCAGGATATAAATATTGCACGACTTGATGATCAACTGATCAAGCACTCGAGCCGTCATAAAATGCACATATCGTCGAGGAGGTGCGGCGAGGATCAAACCCCATTCATGAAATTGATCGTCATTGGTTTCAAAATGTCAAAATATCAAATATCGGTCACACTCAATTCGGATGAGTGCGCAAAATTCGTCGAAAATGATGATGCGCATTTTGGTAAATTGATTTGGCGTCGGCACAACGGTCTCCGATCCGACTAGCGGATTGCGTTAAAATGATAATTAATTAACATATATATTATTATATAATGATGTCGGCGTAAACTTTATTTTTAAAATTGATTAATATTTGAAAAATCAATACAAAAAAGTGTCTATTAAACCCACGGTTCTCATGCAACTACTCCCGCTCGTCAGTTAGAACGCAAGTCAACCGTTCCCTCCTAGTTGAAAAAACCGCTCCTGCTCTCGGCAACTCCTAAACTGTAAGAAAACGGCAAAAGAAAATTGCTCCTCTATCGGTCTCTCGTAGTATGGCTCGATTATTATCTTAACCATATCCCACAATTCCCTTTAGACAGACAGCAACAGGCTGAGAGCGATCATGGCAAAAGTCGGTGAAAACAGCCTCTCCTGCACCGTAAAAAAAATTGCATGCATGCAAAAGAGAGAAAAAATGGGAGCCACGTAACCTCTCGTGCATGGCTCTCTCTCTGGATATTCCCTCCCCTGATTTCAGTTTGCATGATCCGACCCTCTCGGCGTCGGCAACCTCAGCGCCATGGTCGTCGAGCCTTCAGCAAGCAATGACAACGATCTCGACATCGGACATCCCACTGATGATCCCCTGCATCGCCGGAGGTCGGAAGGATTCCACCACCGATATCTCGCCTGATATTTTCACTTCCTGATGACTGCCTCTTCGTCAACCACAGTGGCCATGGCACCAGTGTCCCGGCTGAGACCAGCGAGCACGATGACACTGGCTATGATGAGTGCATCATTCCTTGCGACATGAATCTAATTACAGTTGACGATTTTAGAGAGCTTGTTGATGATCTCCCTAGGGGATGTTGGCTTACCTTAGTCCCTGACTCATGTCACAGTGGTGGCCTGATTGAGAACGCCAAAGAACAAATCGGTGAGAACACCAGGCGTAATGAAGAAGAAGAACCCAGTTCTAAGTTCAGCTTCTCAACTTTCTTAAAGCATAGCGTGCACAGTGCTTTGGAATCCCGTGGCATTCGACATACCTTTCGAAGGCCTTAGCCGCCACCATCAGCACCATCATCCTGATGAGGAAGAAGCCACTCAAACTGAATTTACAAGTCATGGCCATCGCATCAAGAGTAAATCCCGTCCCTTGGCTTCTTCCAGTTGAAACCGCGAGCCGCGATCATCCTCCCGCCGATACGCAACCGAGCACCCCGCCGTGAGACCCGCTCCGCTGCAGCGCACGACCCGCGTCCGTCCGTGACCCGAAATCGCTGCCAGACCCGCGCAAACCCGTGCTCTGACCCGTGCGCTGACCCGTTCTGTACCGGCCCGAAACTGTTCTGACCCGTGCAAAGACCCGCCAGCAACCTTCCTTGGCCCGTCCAGCCTCCAAACTAACCCAAACTTGTCATGTTTTCATTCGCCATAGAAACATCGATAGTAATTCTTCCTTCAATTTCAGTCGCCTCACTTTAACCTCCCATTTTAAATCTGAGAAGAACATCGTCGATAAATTCTTCCCGGTTTTGTTTGCTCCTACCTTACATTCCCAACCGCCCAATTCCTTTGCCGAGCCTTGCAACGCTGAAAAATATGTCAGAACTTGTGGGATTTGTGAATGTGAATGTATATATACATGCTTGTGTTGCTTTGCAGGTTTAAGGACTCTCGTTGCTCAATGACGCGACGATAAAGCAGTTGTGGTGTGCATAGACACATCGCTATGCTCAATAGGCGTCAGGTAAGCCACCACTTGTTAGATCTCCTAGACGAAATGCTGCCAAAATTTCGTCTAATTTCTAGACTTAGGAAAAATTAATAAGGAGTAATATATATATATATGTTGTATGTGCTTTCTTTCAGGTTTAAAAGCCTCGTCGTGCTCAACAAGACGCGATGAGATGAAAATAGGATGTGGTGTCGCAAGACACCACTCGCTACTCTCAGTAGGGCGTACCGAGCAAGCCAAAACACTCCCGATCTGATATCTGGGATGACAGAGAGGCTCAGAAATTTTCTCAAATCTTTTACTTAGATAAAATGAGATGACTTAGAGCTAAGTAGGGAGACACAGCTAATTCTATTCTAAATTAAAAGCGTCAAATAAGAAAAAGAAGCCTTTAAAGCAAATTTTGAAAAGAATAGAATATTCATTTAAAATCTAAATGAAATTTGGGGAAGATTAATATTAAACTCATAAACTTTGGGGAGGCTAATACTAAACTCACAAACTCTAATTGCAATCTTCTATGGCTTAATTTGAAGTGGCAAAGTGAGTTCTCTTTTCTTGCAAATTTCTTAAAATTAAGCAAGCTTTAATTAGAATTTGGGGTTCTAATGCCAAATTCACAACAAACTTAAAATAAACTTAAAATCTAAGGATAAATTAAATTTAGTTTAATAACTCTTATGTGAATATGGAGGTGATTACTATGCTAATTAATAAGCATAAGTAGGGTAAAACAATAAACATTGAAATCAACATAACTTATCAAAATTGATGAAAATTGAGCATAATCAAATTGGAAAAATTACAAAAAAATTAACAAGTAAACTAAGTATCATAGTGTGTTAAACTACAATCTAAATCCATAGCCTTCGGATCGCACCCTTTGTATAAGCGCGGAGAGATACTAAATCAAAATTTATAAAAGTCATGGAGGCTTCTTTTAATCAGAAATTATGGAATTTTATTCTAATTATGATATTTAAAATCAACAAAATCACTAATTAAATGAAATTAGTTAAACTATAAATTCCTGCATGTGCCCCGACACTATGTTGAATGCCTAAATTCAAGTGTCTGAGAATGCTGCGGTTGCTTCGGTTTAATCTTGGGGCGTGGGATTAACAAAACTTAAAACCTATAATAAGAGATTCAAATCGGTGAAATATCGAAAAATTGATTCTCAGTGACGATAGATCAAATCCTCTATAGTAGCTAAACGAGTTGTGGATCTAAAGCTATTAAACATATTCAAATCAATCAATTTCTCAAATCAAAAAATTTCAAATATCAATAAAACTATTTAAATGAAACTCATCACTAAAACTTAAATCAAAATCAATCTATCCACCTTCCGTAACTTTGTTTGTCGAGGTGATAAATTAAAACTCTAGCTCACAAAGCTAATGTCAAATCAAGTGTTCTATGTTCACTCTCAATCAATCTCACCCATGGGGCGTGTCCATGTCCTGATGGCTTGGGTAGGCTCCACAGATAAGCGATTATGACGAGTCTCTAATTGGGTGGTTTGGCCAATCCGGCTCCATTATATTACGATCATGATCGCAGCCTGTATGCTCCCCAATAGCTCTACCCTTTGAGTTGTGAATCATAAAGGTATATTTGATAGAGCAAACAGCCCTCTGTTAGCTAAGGTAAACTTAAGATTGTCTCCTTACAAAACTTATAAAAGAGTTTCAAATCGGTGAAATGGAGAAATTGATTACATGTGATAGATATAATCCTCTATTAGCAGCTAAACAAAGTTGACAGGATCTAAAGCTCTTAAACGCATACAAATTAATCAAATTTTTAACTCAAATCAAATATCAATCTAAAATAACTTAAATGAAATTCTATCATTTAAATTTTAATCAACTCAATCTATCCACCTTTCGCAACAGTTATGGGGTGACAAATTAAGAAAACTTTAGCTCACAAAGGAGCCAATGTCAAATCAAGTGTTACATGTACACTCAATCAATCTCTTGTCGGTAAGGATGTTGCCCGTGTTCGAGCTGCGTGGCCGATGAGGCTCCACAGATAAAGCATTTATGACCAGAGTCCTCTGATCGGGTGGTTTAGCCAATCCGGCTCTATTATATTACGATCACAATCATAGCCCGTATGCTCCCAATGACTCTGCCCTTTGAGTTTTGAATCATAAGGTATACTTGATAGGGCAAATTTCCCTCTCTGTTGGTAGACTTAAGTGTCTCGATAAAACACCACCCAGTGATTTCTTGGGATGTAACCCATATGTTGTTGATGAGGATCCTTTTATCAAGTTGGGTTGACTACCTCCTCTGACTAAGTAGACTAGGGGCATGGCGGGATGGCGGAACCATGGGATCAGATGGAGCGTCATCATTCCCCCAACATCGGTTTAAGCTATAATGATGAATTTCAAAATCTAAATTTTGAAACTCTACATCTTGGTATATGCATTTAGCGATTTAAGCGACTAGCCTTAATCAAAGTTCTCTCTCTCTTACTAGGAGGGTAATTAACTATAGGGGCTTGCTTTAGGAAACCTAGAACCATCTAAAGTTCTCACCAAATGAGAATGAAATCTCGGGTAGTGTCTTATCTACTATTCATCTACCTTCGAAAATTACATGACACTTTTAAACCACTCTTTTCATTCAGTGATGGTGAATTTTTTGAGCCCACACATATAGTGGATCTACAAAACCCCAGAAGTAAGGAGACACGTTTTCTCCCATATGCTCTAATGTTCTTACCGTTGGATGAGAAATTATTTGAAGTTCATGGCTAAGGGTAATAAAAAAATTTTTTGTCTTTGACCTTCTTCTTAAAAGAAGATTATTTACTTTACTGATCAAGACCCATAATTCACACGAGGCTGATTTTCTCAGAAGAGGTGTCATCCTCATTGGTGAGTTTGGAGGAGATCAAGGCACACGTAGTTCACATGAGGCTTATTTTCCCTCAAGAGGCGCACATCGGACTAACCAGTTTGGAGGCGATCAAGGCGTAGTTCATACTGGCGAGACTCGATTTTTCTCAAGAGAGGTGTCAGTTGTCTTGGACCGGCCGGGTTTGGAATCAAGGCAGTAGTTCATATGAAGCTCGATTTTCCCTCGAGGCATCAATGTACTCGTCGGACCAACCGGGTTTGGAGGTGATCAAGGCCTGTAGTTCATATGGCGAGGCACCAATTTTCCCTCAAGAGAGGTGTCAACTGTCCATGTCGGACTCCTATTTTTTCTCGAGAGAGGTGTCAACTGTCTTTGTCGGACTGACCAAGTTTGGAAGCGATCAAGGCGAGGCTCCAGTTTTCCCTCGAGAGAGGTGTCAACTGTCCTTGTTGGACCGAGCAGGTTTGGAGGCGATCAAGGCCTGTATTTTCTACTTTTTCTTGTAGGAAATTAAATTTCTTGAAACTCTAATGGATTATTCAGAAGTTGATAATTGCCAAGGTGGTGGGGAAGCGTCAATTAGGAACCATCCCTAAAAAAACTCAAAAAATCTGGTAGGTAATTTTGGAGCATCATTAGAGAAATTGCCTTTTTATCTCATGTATGCATATACTTTTTTTGGATTTTATCCAAAACTATCCTTGAGCAACAAAGTCAGGAAAAGATATGCCCGAATATTAGGATGAGTGAGTTGCTTCACACAGTTCTCAGACTTTATCTTTCTCGCCTCTTTTTTGTTTCATATTTACTATGTATTTTCACAAGATGATGGCCAAAAGAAAACCAATAATGTGATGACTCGATATATCATCCTATCATAGTTGAGTTTAATGATGCTCATAGGAAATTTCATTTTCCAAATGAGTTGGTGGCCCTTGTTGTCAAAAAGTCTGATCGGGCACATTCTCCTCGACAAGGATACTTTACTTTTTCAGAGATGATTCTTCGTGCGAGACTGTAATTCCCTTTAGCTCCTAAATTGATTGAGATTTTTAAAATATGCGGTGTAACTTTGTCACAATTTTCATGTCAAGCTTTTGTGATCATCGTTAGATTGACTGTCTTCTTTAGAGAGCGTGGATGACTTTGAATATCAAGTACTTATGTTGAATGTGTAGGTTCATATGTGATGCTCAGGGATGTATTTTATATCGAGGTATAAAGAATTGGATAGAATTTTCAGCGCGGAGTTGGTCTAATAGGTTCTTTTTTGTGAAAAATGAGTATGACCTCCCTGAGATATCGGAAAGATTGAATGACCTTCCAGATCCATTACTGATTGAAGAGAATAAAATCCCAACAACTCTCAATATTTCTGATGTAGGAAACTTGCAGCATGAGTTACGTCACATTGGAAAGTATATAATTGAAGATAAAATATTCAATGTTGGCCTTTCCATTCAGACAAAGAGATCTCATGCTCTTCACTGAAGAGACCAAGTAAAGGTAATGAAAGGTCTCATCATCTTCACTGGATTCTTTCAAGAAGCCCGTTACAAAATCATGGCGACAATAATGCTTCTTCTTTAAAGAAAAAAAAAAGACATGTGCTGAAGTAACTATGTCAAATATTTGTGGAGAAGATGCTCTCCACCAGTTGAACTCTGAGAGTTTAGCTATCTCAACTCATAATGGGGTGATTCATTTCTCGAAGCCACATATTCCTAAAGAGGTGTTAAAGCACGTATGCATTGGGCGTCAAGCAACAAATACATTATCTTTCTATCTCTTTCTTTTCTTCTTTCCTTACTATTGTAATATTTATGATTTTTTGATTATAGGTAACCCAAATATTAGGGTTTATGACTCATTTGGGTGTCGCTCTAGATGAGTGGAATACTGAATTTGTGAAGGTAAAGTACTTACAAGAAAGTGAGTAAAAGATGAGTGCTAAGCAGAAATGGAAGCTATGGAGGATCAGCTAACCGGGTGTAAAACTGAGCTAGCGAACATGTCAACTTCTCTTTCTCTTCAGCATTAGGAGGTGGAGCATACTCATGATGAGCTGATTGAGGTGAGGGCAGAGACTTGTCAGAAAGAGAAAAGAATCAAGGCATTTGCATTGGAGAAGAAAACGCTTGAACTGAAGAAGAAAGCATTACAAGATCGTCTTTCTGAGAAGGAGCTTGTTATGTTAGAAGTGGAAGCAAATATCATATCCTTGAAAGCTGTGGAAGACTTTAAGAAATCCTATGCTTATCATGATCGAGGATCATATCCAAGAAGCTCGTAATCATATCCTTGATGTTGAAGTGAAGGACTTGGAGCGCCAATGTTTGGAGAAAGGCTTCATCCGAGGATTCCTAAAATGAATTACTTAGTACATCACAATACTAGGGCTAGTATTGAGAATCTGTCTTCTAGCCAAGTATCTGAAGACCCTTCGCCATATTTAGGAGATGAAGGGGTTGAGTTTAAGGAGCATCTTTCAATGGTGAGGAGGATGTTGATATCATGTAATATCACTTGAGAATGCATTTCTTTCCTTATATATATATATATATATATATATATATATATATACATATCCGAGGTGATTGGTCGGAATATTATTCGACGACGCTAACCTGTATGGAAGAGGTTGTGAGAAGTCCACCAAGAACTTTTTGACTTATCCTAGGTAATAGTCAAAATATTATTCAACGTCTTACCTATGTGGAAGAAGCCATGGAATGTTTATTAAGGACTTTTGACCCATCTAGGTATTAGTCAAAGTGTTACTTGACTTCTTGCTTGTATGGAAGAGGTAATGGAATGTCCATCAAGGACTTTTTGACTATCCTAGGTATTAGTCAAAGTGTGACTTGCTATGGAAGAGGTCATGGAATGTCTATTAAGGACTTTTTGACCTATCCTAGATATTAGTCAGAGTGTTACTTGACTTCTTACCTGTATGGAAGAGGCCATGAAATGTCCATCAAGGACTTTTTAACCTATCTGAGATTGTTTGTCAGAGTCTTCGCTCGATGACGTTAACCTGTGTGAAATAGGTGCAAAATTTTGACCTATCCGAGGTTGTTTATCATAGCCTTTGGTCGATGATGTTAACATGTGTGGAGTAAGTGCAAAGTTTTGACCTATCCGAGGTTGTTTGTTAGAGTGCTACTCAATGACGTTAACCTGTGTGGAGTATGTACAAAGTTATGACCTATCCGAGGTTGTTTGTCAGAGTATTATTCGATGATATTTAACCTGTGTGGAGTAGATGCAAAGTTTTGACCTATCCAAGATTGTTTGTCATAGTGTTACTTGATGAAATTTAACCTGTGTGGAGTATGTGCAAAATTTTGACATATCTGAATTATTTTTCAGAGTGTTATTCAAGGACGTTAACCTGTGTGGAGTAGGTACAAAGTTATAAAATATTCGAGGTTGTTTATCAGAGTGTTACTCAGTGACATATAACATGTATATAAGAGGTTGAATCGAATCTACTGAAGATTTTTGACCTATCTGAGATTGTTTGTCGAAGTGTTACTTGATGACGTTAACCTGTTTGGAAGAGGTCGAATCGAATCCGCCAAAAAGTTTTGACTCATCCAAGGTTATTTGTCAAAGTATTACTTGATAACGTTAACCTGTATGAAAGAGGTCGAATCGAATCCGCCAATAATTTTTGACCCATCCGAGGTTATTTGTCAAAGTATTGCTTAATGATAGTAACCTGTATGAAAGAGGTTGAATCAATTCGGGATTTTTTACCCATCCATTTTTTTGTCAAAGTGTTACTTGATGTCGTTAACCTGTATGTAAGAGATCGAATCGAATATGCCAGGGATTTTTGACCTATCTGAGGATGTTTGTCAAAGTATTACTTGATGACATTAAACTGTATGGAAGAGGTTGAATTGAATTCATTGAAGATTTTTGACCCATTTTTGATTGTTTTTCAAAGTGTTGCTTGATGACGTTAACGTATGGAAGAGGTTGAATTAGAATTAGAATTTTGACTCATCCGAGGTTATTTGTCAAGTCATGATGACTTTAACATATATGGAAGAGTCGAATCGAATTACTTGATGATAGTATCTTGTATGAAGAGGTTGAATCGAAACATCTGTTTGAGATTGCCAAAGTTGCTCCTTCACCTTTGTCTTATTTTCCATGAGTATGATTGGAGAATCATAATTTGCAAAGCTATCTCTATTTTCTTTTGTTGAAATTGCTTCACATCATTGACTTACTTCTCGAACTAATAATCAATTAGATATCTAGAATATTGATTTGGGCGATCTTTTGAGATTAAAAGTTGCCCCAATTTCTAAAGCGAAGGATCAGAGTTCGATGAATCTTCACTCTTCTTATGTGTTTCTCCAGAGTAAGATTTCCTCTACCATGTAGATGGTGTTGCTCTGAACATAAAGTTAGATTTCCCACATACGATGTTAAAATGTTGTGTGCTAGAAAATCGTTGTGGAACTAAAAGTTTCACGTCTTTGTTGTGAAATTCAGCACACACACACACAGATATTTGAAGAGAGAATAAGAAATTCTAGGATTTTTATATGGAAAAACCCCAGAAAGAAGGGGGAACCATGGAGCCTAGCCCAGTAAAAATTTTCCACTATATATCTACTTTGGAGTACAAAGTTTAAGTTTTCGATAACGGATTACAATTATATGGAAAAGCGAAATAAATCCAAAATCGATATGTATCATAGTAGTTGAACTCGATTGTTGGTGGCAATGGCGATGGTGAAAACGGTGGTCGATTGGCGGCTGACGATTGGTGGGTAAGATGGCACGGTAGTGGCGGCGATGACAGCGACGATGATGGACGATGATGATCGATGGTGGTGATCGATGGCGGTGGTGGTGGTCCGCGACGAGCGATGTGGTCGGCGGTGGTGATGGCGGTGTGGCGGTGGTAAGCATGGTGATGATTATGCTTAGTATCTTCAAGCCTTAGAGCTATTTTCTTTTAAATTCAGTTCGCTTCTTCCTCTCTTTCATGACAAAAATGAGGTACTATTTATAGGATTCTGAGAGGGCATTTTGGTTATTATAGTCAAAATCTCAGAACACTCCATCGGACGGTCCGTATTGATTTATTTGATAACAAATAGATTTTTTACAATTTGACCATTCAAATGTCATTCGATTTGAGTGATCTTAGACTCGTTGGATTCATCTCGTCGAGCCGCTCGATTCGACTATAAGAACGTCAAATTTGGAAGTCATTTGATCATTTAATTGATATTTTGAAGTTCATATATAGCGTTTGACGATTTCATTTGAACTGATTTGACTTGATTAGCGTTGTTGAACTCAATTTCACTGAGTTGTTTAATTTGATTATATGTATATTTTAAATTAAGTTCTTATTTAATTTATAAATTTTAGAGAGATATATCAATAATAATATACGTAAGTCATGCATTAATCTACACTAAACGTAAGCATCAATCTCTCGAGTAATTATAATTCCGTTTATATAGGAATAATTATAACTAATTCTATTAGAATATTTTATAAAATATATTATTGCAGGAGAAATTTATTTTATTTCATTTAATGGAAACAGTTTTCGTTTTGTCCGGAATGACGTGACGGCTTCGGGCGTCTCTGTTGGCCTTTATTTATTTATTTATTTGTATTTCAGAAAAATGCAAATTTTTTAAAGGAATTATTTTTAAAATAATCATATTATTAAGTGTAATTAGCAATTTAGGCATAAATTTTTTTTTTTTATGAAAATAGGCCTAGTCGTCCTGACGGACTAACTGACGATGAAACCACGTCGGATCGTCGTTTGGAGACGGCCAGTCTGCACGGTCGTTAGTCAAGCGGACGGTAAATGCGTATACGCTGCCTCGTCCGTTTGAGACGCCTTCTGGTTTAAATTTTTAAAAAAATGTGTAGCAATCAGTATCGCATAGATTTTTAAATGACTAAATAAACAAATCAGGAATAGCGGTATGAAAATTTTCCATGAAGGACACTTTGGTGGCTTAACATGCTCATTCCACATTCAAGCCTCCTACTAGAAATAAATATCACATGGCATATCTTGTTTATGCTTTATTGATTCATGATATTATGAGAAAGAAGATGATCTATATGCTTTCAATAAACATAAGAGAATTTTCGGTTCAAACTACGAAAGTATCAGGGATGCCATATTTAGTAAACAATGATGTTTTAACATACATAAATTTAGTTTAAATAGGGAATGCCGGTTTCTCAAGCGAGAAATAGCTCATGCCATAAAAACATGAATACAAAATAACCTATGAAAGGCAACTTAATAAAGTCACTTATGCAAGTTAGAAATAATAAAGTTAGAAGGTTCAAGCACAATGTACTCTAAAGCTAAGAACCTGACAATAGCATCACATGCACTGTGAGATTAACACCAAATTGCCTTCCACATGATAAATGAAATACATATAGTAAAAAATGAATAAATTATTTCTAGAAAGAAAATAACAAAAATAAAAGGTTTACTTGTTTCATATAATAACCAAGTACACTACAAAATGTAATCCGTATGGAGAATATAATAATACATCGACTATCTCCGATGATGCCTACGATGCGGTATCGCATCACTCTAGTGTATAATGGGCGGTGGTATGGCGGTCTGAAGGCGATGCTCCGGTCTCCTCGGTTCATCTTGCTTTCGGATGGTTGTTGCGATACATGATATAGTCCATACGGGGTGTCATGTGGAATGAGGGAGGCCCATTAGGAGGAGGCGGTTCTTTGCCAAGGGTGCATCGTGACCACATAGATCCCACAGTATGAATCTTGTGGTGTGTAAATGTATATGTAGATGGTCCACCAGGTGGAGATGATGGACCAATATCCATCGCCCATCCTGCGGCGAGGTACACGGAATGCTAGTGTCCCCGTCGGCTATCGAAATATACATGTTTATGTGCAAGTCCACGCACAACCCTCATACTCGTTGATTGATTCTTTGAATCTACGTGTCATCCCCTCCCAAAATAGCGTGGAATATATCCGGTATTCATATGTGCTCGTGCATTGGCGAGCGATTATGATGTAATTAGAAAAAAAATGATTATCACGCGGTTAAGAAATGCGGCTTACCATGAGTCGATCTCCGGAGCTTCGAGGGTAATCGTGTATGGGAATGCGTGGGTGCCTTCGACATATATAGTGAAGCCGGGCGATACCATCTCATGTATCGATTAATGGCTGCACCCCCGACCTGTTGGGTAGAGTCTACCACCACAACTAACTCCGTCAGCTCTCCACTGCGCAATATATGCGGTGATAAATGACCGGTCCATGTCGGCTTTCCTCGACCATCCACTTTCGCACGAAGAAGACTCTCGGTGCAACCTCGTCATAGGTGGAAGGCCTGCACGAGCACCGCGATGGTAGGTGCCACTCAACTCATTTCCAACTAATCAGGGGTACTCTAGCCAGCCATATGTCATCCCCATGTAAGCATATATCTGCGACACGTGCATGGATCTGAACTCCATATGGCTCCCAGATCACTTGTGTTGTTTGAGATGAATATTGTGGTGCTATTTACATACAAAAGTTGTCCCAAAATGCACTTACAAAAAACATACCGACCAAGTAGAGCCATCCATTTCGTCTCGATAAACTCTAATATGGGTGGCGTCACCTCTGGACAAACCCTTCATTCGGTGACAACCCACACGAGCCCATCTATGTCCGGGTATGGAATATGTAACGTCGCCGACATGAACATGCTCCCACACCCATACCTGCGGTAATCGTAAGCAACCAGCCATATTCGTGCGCTTCGGCCTTGCCTCATGGAGCTCCCTGTATAAATGAGCAAGCACCGCTGCTCCTAATGAGAACTCTTTGAACGTGTCAAGATCCTCGAGGGCGGAATCGTAGGTGAATCTCAACACGGCGTGTCAAGAAGCGCCAATCGCAAAAGAATGTAAGCGACATGCATGCTAAATCAAGCTCGGCGATCTAAGTAAGAATCCTCAGTAATACGCCCAACGCAACCACCATAAGGGCAAACAGTCAGGCGCTTGCCCCATTCTCGAACTCGATGTGATGTCGACCGGATCGGATCGCGATGATGGGCAGCGCTCGGGATGTGCTCCTATCAACTCATCACGAATCGCCACGATGCCCACCGACTGCCCCCTCCAACAACATTCAGTCCAATAATAGGTGGGCCGTCTATCTGAATACCGAGGATTATAGCAACATCTTGCAGTGTGACCGTCATCTCGCCAATGGGCAAATGGAATGAATTGTTCTGATAAGACCACCGTTCCACAAATGCTGTGAGAAGGTGGTGATCTATGTGTGTGCTTATACTGCCAATTCTCCATGCACCTCCTAATCTCTTACTTGAACTTGCATGTAAGCACCACATGCAGGTGTACATTCGCATATTGAGTGCACAATATGGTGAACTTGGATTTATTTGAGGCGATCACATACGACGTTGTTTATGATAGACTAACCCTGAACCGCAAACAACAACTGCTTCTTATCAAGAAAGCACATTCCTTCATGCAGTTCATCTGGAATGCAACTTTCAAGTACAAAAGTTGACTCATCCGAAGGCCCATCAAATGTTAGCTCTTCATCCCATTCTCTGGTTGTTTGAGCATGACGCGTATACTCATTGTTAGATAGCTACTCTCGTTTGGCTTGTTCTAACCGAGTAGTCCCTAATAAGCTCTCGACCGCTATGGATATTTGCCACTTAAAGAAGATTCATCTGCATCACTATCGCCTCATCATCATCTGCATTGTTGATAAGGCATAGTTTCATACCCATCACCTACGCCACCCTCAAAGATCACGCCTAATTGCGTAACTTGTACCGTTTACATTACTACGTAGACACAAACTGACGCTTCGCCGAAAGCTTTACGTAAATCAAGTGTGATGAATTTATCACTAATTGAAGCCCCTGGATGCTCCTCAAGAATGGCAACATCTCTTTCCTCATAATTAACTCGAACTTCAACATAAATTACTACAGGTTGCACCGACGCTGCGTTGAGTACCGATTCACATACTTCATTGTCAATAATACGTGTAGCGATAAATTTAGCACCAATAGGAAACCGACCTATAAGATTAACACATGACTTTGCATGGTCTAACTTCAATGATCTCATGATTCGATTTTGTAACCCCAAAGAGTTCCCTTCGTGGATCGAATTGGTCGATTTTTCCACCAATATAGTCTGGAAAGAAATTATCAACAACATTCGGGCCACATCATAATAAAGAACTATGCATAGCTTCAACTCATATTCAACTAACAACAACTCCAACCAGCAAGAATTCTTCCTCTCCCCTGTTCGCAGGAGAAAAACATTTCAAGATATAATACACGATTGGCATTGTAGTTGTCGATATTTTGCAAACTCATAATTCTCCTTAATTTACCTACTATTTTAGAGTAAGAGATTTATTGATAGTTAAATCATAAAATACATAATTATTCATCTTACAGTTTAAAAATCCACAACTAATTCAAATCAAAGCATAAAAATAAAAACTAAAATTCTAGAGAACCATATTAAAATCTACAATGAGTAAAATATAAAATTAAAATTAAATAATTAATACTTTAATTACCATAATTAAATCATCTTTATTATAAAAATAAAATATATAAAATTTAAATTATATCCAAATAACTCATAAATTTAATAGATACTTCTACAGGGCAATAGTAACCCTTGGGAAAATTTAATAAAATATTAATTACATTGGTATATATTTTAAAATAAAAATAATTATTATTATTTTTAATTAAATTTTATAAAAATACTAAATAATATAAAAAAATAAATTTTAAAAAATATCTAAAATATTTTCCTTACTATCCTTAGATGAAATATTTAGTCATTATTAGAATTATTTTGACATTAATTTAATTTTTTTTAGAAAATAATTAACTAAAATATACCAAATAATAATTAATTCTAAAAAATTCACCAAAATTTCATGAAATATCCTTAAGGTCCTTCCTGATCCTAAGAAATAATTTCATGAAGTTTAGAATTGATTAGGTCTCTTGATTGAATTTCAAATAAAGATTTTATTTATATTTAATATAATATTCAATTAATTTACTCTTTAATTCAAATGTTAACTTTTTTTCTTGGCATTCTTTTAATTTGAATTATTTTTGTGGTTTTAGCTTTATATATATATATATATATATATATATATATATATATAAATATTTTAATCCCAAAGTGAAAGTACTTAACTTGATTAAATATCATCTCACATGAAAACTTCCATTATATGAAAGTCGATCCAATTAAACAAATTGAACAAGTTCATATGAACTATCTGAGCTAAACATGAATAATAAATTTTCTAATAATTTCTAATACAGGTCAAATTTGAATTCACAAATTTTTTCAGCACAACTCATTTACACAACTATTATTATTATTCTTTTAAATATATATAATGCTTCAAAATGATCAAAAAGATAAGTGCTGCATTCAAGGAAAAAATACAAATGTAGCTAAATAACTAGGGATTTTGCTAAATCTATCAAAGATCTATCACAAGTTACATTTAGAAAAAATTACCTTAATCGGCTGACGAAGAAATATCCGTTTAGGCGATGACGGATGGCGGAGCTCTCCTTGGCGGCGACCTCCATTAGCGCGTGCTTGATTCGAAATCCGGCGGAGGCGGAGTAGCGGCCGGTTGGGAGGAAAAGAAAAGAAAATCACGGCTTCGGTTTGTTTGCGAAATAGGGCGGCGGCAACCTCTCCGGCGATGAGCTCCTTGGCGGTGGTGCCGGTTCGAAATCTCGGTCAACGAAGGCGAATAATAAGCAGTGGCGAATAGGAAAGGAAAGGAAAGTAGATAAGCTCACGGGTTTGCCATAAAAGATGAGAGTCGGTCAAAGCCGGACGGAGCGGGGCGCGTCCGCTGGCGCCATCGTCAATCCGGACGGCAGCACCGGCCGATCGTCGTCAACGGTTGGCCATGTGACGCCGCGTCGCCTCGTCCGTCTCTGACTACTATTTTGCTAAAAAAAACTTTTCGTGTCTAAACCGCTAATTAAAAAATTGCTATTTTAAAATAAACCCTTTTTAAAGGAGAAAAGTCATGGCTTCTAGTTTATAGAAGAGTGAAGCACTTCAACACAAACGGCATTATTATTATTATTATTATTATTATTATTATTATTATTATTATTATTATTATTTTATCATTTTCTCTTTCTTGTGAAATGGTAATGATCTTTGCTTTCATAAATGCAAGTCATATTCGTCCTAGTCGGTCATTAATGATCAATTTCAGAAAGATAAAATTATTATGGACAAAATAATTTTTTTAAAAATTATTATAGACATTTAAATTTTTAAAAATTTAACAATAACTTTTATACAACTAATGCATTCTAACTATTCTAATTTTTAAAAATAATTTTTATCACATAATTTTCTAAAATGTAGTAAAAAAATTGATAGCCAAATATAATTATGACTATTTTCTGAAAAATAAAATAGCAAAAAAATTATCTCAAACTCACTATAAAAAATCATTTGATTTAATAAAATATAAAAAGTTACGCACAATAAATAAAATATAATGCAGTTATTTGATATGCTTTAAAATAGTTCCATTAAATATAAAATAAATATAGAATATTTTTTTTATGTTTAGTTAAAATAATTTCAATGTAAAAAAAGTGGTATTTGATGGAGGCATGGAGTGATGAATGATGGTGGTAATGATGATTGTGAGGTGTCGACTATGGGTGGAGGCAACACATGGGTGCGATGGTCAATAACGATGGTTTGTTTAGTGGCGGTTAATGGATGGTGGTTGGCAGTTTTAAACAAAACTAGTGAATGATAGCGGCAAGTGAGAGATGATGACGAACATGGATGATAGTGGTGATAATTTATATTGTTTATTTAAAAATCATTCAAAACGATCATTGATATGACCCTGAAAACTCTACTAGTCGATGCACGAATCTTGATGCTAAAAGTAAGCCGATCCGAAGTTGAAACTGGTCGAGATCAAGCACTTAAAATATTCTTGGAAACATTGGGATATCGCTTAAATTCTAAATAGCTTTCAAACATGGGTGTTTATAGTCAAATCGAAGCGTCTTGACGAGAATCAAACAAGCCCAAGATCTAATTCATATTTTGAGCATTCAAATACACAAAACACCTCATATGATTAAGGGAATCATCATGGCCGTCCGATGGAGAGGTGGTTGGATTTTGCATGTATTCTGAGATATCACTCCTCCAATCATAAATAGCCTCATTTCATATGAGGGAGGCCAAGTGAAGGAGAAGGAGGTAAGAGAGGAGAGAGCTCTAAAGATCCTCCAAGCATCATGCCGCCACTCCCGTCGGTTATTACCAACCATCGCGCCGCCGATCCGTCGTCGACCGTTGGCGGTCATCATCGACCACTATCAGACATCAACATGATCGTCAACATTGTATCATCATCGCGTCAACATCGTCATTGCGTTAAGCATTGACCTGTCCTCTGTATACAATTAATCCGTTGTCGAAGATCTTGTACTCTAAAATACATAGTGAAAGCTTTTCGGGCTAGGCCTGGTTTTCCCTCTTTCGGTTTCCACGTAAATTCATTTATTGTTCACTCTTTAAATACATGTGTGTGTCTTTGGACTCCCAAGAAGAGTAAACTTTTACTCTACATGGCTTTCTACAAATAACGGTTTGCCGTCATGGAACTCTCATTATTTCATCTTGTATGGCGACCAAGTTTCCCAACAGATCAAAACCACCATCGAGGTGGAGCATTTCAAGCTTTTAAAGATGGCGAAGAATGAAGATTCATCAAACTTTATTCCTTTAGATTCTGTTGAGAACTGGGGGGCAACTCTTAATCTCAGAAGATCACCCATGTTAAGCATTTAATCGATTTCCATCCCAAGAAACAAGTCAAAGTTAGAGGATATTTCAACATTGAGAAGAGATATAGCTTTTGCAATTATGTTTTCCAATCATACTCATGGAAAAAACAAGGCCAAGTTAGCAAGTACAAAATGATGTTTTAATTGACCTCTTTATAGGTTAACGTCGAGTAAACACTCGACAAACAACCTAGATAGGTCAAAAGGTCCTTAGTGGACTTTCGACCTCTTCCATTAGGTTAACGTCATTGGGTAACACTCGACAAACAACCTCGGATGGGTCAAAATCCTCGGCTCAATTCAACCTCTTCCATATTAGCGTCATCGAGCAAAGACTCGACAAACAACCTGATGGGTCAAAATCCCGGTTCAATTCAACCTCTTCCATACAGTTAACATCAGCGGGTAACACTGACAAACAACCTGGATGGGTGAAATCTCAGATTGATTCAACCTCTTCCATGAGTTAACATCGCCGGGTAACACTCGACAAACAACCTGGATGGGTCAAAATCCTTGGATTCAATTCAACCTCTTCCATGTTAACATCATCGTAACACTGACAAACAACCTCGGATGGGTGAAATCCTCGGTGGATTCAATTCAACCTCTTCAAGTTAACGCGTCGCCGGGTAACACACAAACAACTCGGATGGGTCAAAATCCTCGATTCAATTCAACCTCTTCCAGTTAACATCGCCGGGTAACACTGACAACCTCGGATGGGTCGAAATCCCGTGGATTCAATTCTCTTTCAGAGTTAACGTCATCGGGTAACACTGCAAACAAGGATAAAATCCTCGAATTCATTCAACTCTTCCATGCGTTAACGTCCTGCAAAGACTCGACAAACAACCCGGATAGTCAAAATCCGGATTGATTCAACCTCTTCCACACGTTAGCGTCGAGCAAAGACTCGACAAAACCGGATAGGCCAAAATTCTCAATGGATTCAATTCACCTCTACCATTAACGTCGCCGGACAACACCGATAAACAACCTTGGGTCAAAATCCTCGGCAAATTGTTGACCACTTCCATCATTGCGTCGAGTCACACTTTAACAACAACCGATAGTCAAAGATCACACGCTAAAATGACCATTCGGTCCTGTGCCGACCATCAGCGCAATCTTCGCCCGATACCACCATCGTCGCCGGTCATCCCGATTCAGACATCGATCGCCGCGACATTGCCGTTGCCCTGACGTCGAGCCAACCATTGTCGCGGTATTACTACTCATGCTAACTTTGCCAATCACCACCATCGTCGGTCGTTGATTGCTATCGCCGTCATTATTTTGTTCTTTGCTGACCACCCGTCGACCTCCAATGCGTCATCGCTATAAATGCCGGTCCGCACTTATTCATAATCTCGCCGATCACCACCATCGTCGCCTCAGACCACCGTCTCCAAAAACATGACCACTTATCGAGCATCGGTCAACCCGTCTCGATTATCGGTGATGATCGCCTCCAAACTTTCGGTCGACAAGGGCGGTCACTTCGAGGAAATTATGAAATCGGTCTTGATGCCTCCGATCCGAAAATACTCTTCGAAAGCGGATCATATGAGCTTCTATGATGCCTCAACGACCACTCTCAGAAGAAGAGAAGGTGTCTTCTCCCAAGAGGATTTTTATAGACCCCCAGGGGTAAAGGTAAAAACCTAAAGCAAACCGCGTCAAAAGCGGTCGTTCGGACGCATATTAGAAGTATGGCGCTCATACTCGACCCTTAGCTCATTGAGCATAAAACCGTACAGGCGAAAGCGATGGCGTGAACTGATCCGTAGCGGCGCCGCCACATTATTGCCGACCGCCGCTTTCACATACCCGCTGACCGCTTCAAATGTCCCATTTCGAATCCGTCTTTTGACCAGCAGATTCACAGAAGCCGTTGCCTATTTCAGACCCGGACCCGAAATCATACATTACTTGTGCGTGTACGCCATTAGCCGCCAGCGCATTACATAGCCGTGAGTGTTTCATGTTCTGATGGTCCGTAACCTCAAAATCTTTGACTACATGTTTGATGCGATCTGCTTTTGGTCATAATCTTTATCTTTGAGATCTTCTCAAATATGTGGTTAATGGACTATTTTGAAGAATATTATTTTGAGTAGACATATATTTTTGATGATTGAGATAATATCATCCAAAAATAAAGCGATATGACCACGAAAACTCTTGGTCGGCCGAATCTTGATGCTAAAACATCCAAGTTGGAAGAGATCAAGCACTTAAAATATTAGAAACTTTGGGATATCTTAAATTAAATAGAAACATGGAGTGTTTATAGTCAATCGGCGTCTTGTGGCGAATCAAACAAGCCCAAGATCTCATAATTCGATATTATTTGAGCATTCAAATACACAAAACACCTCATGTGATTAAGGAATCATCATGAAGTCGATGGAGAAGTGGTTGGTTTGTATTTAGAGATATCATCTATAAATAATCATTCTCATATGAGGGAGGCAAATAGGAGAAAGGTAAGAGAGGAGGAGCTAAAGATCTCCAATGATCATCGCCACTCCGTCGTTGTCAACCACCGCCGTTGATCTGCCTGCCGTCGAATTTTCGGTCGGTCATCACCATGCATCGTTACATCGGCATCATTTAATATTGCAACATTGTCACCGTCGTCAACATTATATTATATTGTCCCTTTCTCAATACTGATTAATCCCGTTATCGGGATGTACTCTAAAACAGATATATGAAGCTTTTCTTGGGCTAGACGTTGTTTCCTCTTTTCGGTTTATAAAATTATTTTATTGTTCTCTTTAAATCTATTGTGTCTTTGACTCATTCAGAAGTTTAAGTAAACTTTCTTTCTATCAACTTATTTTGATTTTACAACCATGTTTTGAGTTCATTAAGAGATGTTTATTTTGCTTCAAAAAAGAATGTACTATTAAAAAATGCAGTGAAAAAATGAATGTTGTTACTTAGATAATTATACTATAATTGTATGAAGTTTTTTTATGTTTGAATTATCACACTACAAATTTAATGTAAACACAAATGTCAAATTGCATAGGGCGGCGATTGTAGCAATTGATTGCGGTGGCCAGCGGCAATAATAATAACTAATGAGGGCATCAATAGTGAATGTCGGCCATATGAACTGGTGATCAAGGGCGACTGTGGGTCTTGCTAGACAGTAAGCTATTGTAACTAATACTTTTACATATGCAGTGTATTTAAAATTTGGTGAGATCAGACGACTTTCAAATATATTGAAATTATATTATAAAGAAAATTCTAAATGGATTCATTTTTTTAAGATATTTATTTTTCCTTGAACCAATCATTATGATATTAAAAAATTTTGCATTATTTTTTATAATACACTCATAATACTTTCAGTCTAACAATCTCTAAAAATGAACTAAGAAGATGAATTCTAAATTCAACAATAAATTATATTGCATATTTGTATTTGAAATTCATTTAATTATATACTCAAATTCAATGAATTAGACATCCCCAAGTCATTTTAAAAAAAAGCTTATTATGAATTTTATGGTTTATGCTTTGTATAATTTATATGCTGAACTCATAATATAATTATGTGGTTAATTTTAGTATTTCTTTTAATTAAAAGTTATGAGAGCATACCATATATAACTATTTTACATTGTAAATGTTTTAATAGGTGATAAGTAATTACGATTAAAATCGTATATATTAAAAGACATGTGGATAAAGTTTTTAATATTTTTAAATACATTTAATAATAATATGTTGCGTCTTGAATTTTATTCGGTAGATCACGAGATCTTCGTCGTGGCAAAATTATCAACAACACAAGCGGGGATATGAACAGGGGTTATCGTGGAAAACCCGTTAAGGGAAAACCAGGCCTTGATCTGTAGAACTTTCACTATGTGTTCAAAGATCTGAGTCCTTGCTTCTCGTTAGGAGAAGAAGGTGTTTCTGAGCGGAAACAATATTCCAGTGTAGATATCTCAACTCCAACCAAGGAGAAGTTTCCCAAAAGCGGCGAGCGGATCTTACGGGAGCAACCTCTTGATCTTGAGGAGAAAGAGCGGCAAGCGGTCTTTTCTAGTCCTCGGCGATCTCTGAACTCGATCTTGAACCTTCTTGGTGGTGGCGGTGGTGATAGATCGTCGGCGTCGAGGTCGGAGTGGTTCTCGAGCTCTCGGTCTTCATTCGGTCCTCTAAGGTGAGAATGAAGCTCTATTTATAGATTTTTTGGGAGTGGCGGCCTTGTAAATTCGTGGAAAACTCAACCACTCGGACACGGTCGATCCCCGATCGGGCGGTGTATTTTGATGATCTTAATGATGTGAATTGGTGATCTTGGATTCGTTGGATTCGTCTTGGACGCTCGATCGACTATAAATATGTTTGGTGACCATTTGGCGATCGGGATCCATTTTCATGCTCGATAACTTGATCGAGTCGATTAATTCGGATCGGACTATGCTGATGTTCTATGTTCGTCTCATCGAGGTCGGTTTTGTAAGCTGAAATCGGTGATTAGATCGAAGCATTTGAAAATGCCTTGAGATTCGTGCTTGATCGATTAATTTTAGAGGATGTATCGGTTTTTATTTTTGGGTGACATTATCTGATCATCAAAATATATTATCTTGAAAATAGCAAATTCTTCAATGAAATTTGAGAGTCCATCAAGCGCATTTTGAGAGAACAAATCTTCAGTACAAGATTATAACTTGGGGAAGGCTGATGCGGGGCATAAATCGTGTAGGTATGCCGAGTGCGAGATTTAGTTCTGGATCCATCCGGCAACGAACTTCAGGCGCGCGCATCCGCCATGGCATGAAGGCCTTCATGTATGCTGCACCATGAAATGAGGCGGGCATGAGCCGGCGTCAGCTGGCATGGGAAGCGGAGTGGCCAGGTCAGGCCTTGATCCTTGAGCCGAAGCTGAGTCAAGCCGGGCCGTTCGCGACCGTCAGCCCGGATTCGCGGCCATGGAACCCGTTCGACGAGCTGAAGCAGTCAACCGTGGATCGCGATTCTTGACAGCGAGCCTTATGTAACCCGGCGCTGAACGTAACTTTAGCGATTTTGAGCGGTTTTGGGCGATTTTTTTTGCCCTCCAGAGGGTCAAACCCCAGGGCTAAGGAGAAGGCACACCTCATCTCCTCTTCTCCTCTTAGAGTGCATAGCCCTCCCACAGTGGGAGTTTGGGCACTCTTTTTGGATCCACCTCTACCCCAGCAGTGCATAGCCCTCACGGTGGGAGTTTGGGCACTCTTCTTGGATCAACCTCTTCCTCTCATCTCCACCAAGAGTGCATAGCCCTCCCACGGTGGGAGTTTGGGCACTCTTCTTGGATCAACCTCTCCTCATCTCCACCGGCTAGAGTGCATAGCCTCCCCGGTGGGAGTTTGGGCACTCTTCTTGGAATAATTTTCATCGTCGTGCAGTTCGGTGTTTGTAGATGGGTGAGAATCTTTTGAAAGAGACCGCGTCAGACCCAGGCGTGACGAGGAACCTTCTAAAATGGGAGGGCGAAGATTAGGTGAGTCGTTGATCACGGAGACATTGATCGTGCTTGGAAAAATATTATTTTAGAATGATTTGGTTCTTAAGTGTCCGAAGAAGTCTGATAGAGCCCAATCTCTGCCGCCGGGGTATTTCACCACTTATGAGATGAGTTTGGGCGCGGGATTGCGGTTTCCCCCATCCAGATGATCGCCATTTTGTCGACATCGAGGTTTGCATTTCCAGTTTTGAGCGATGGCAACGATCATGATGGGACTTATAGTCTTTTCGACGCGTCTGATTACCCTGCGGATGTGCAAGTTTACTGCGATGCACATGGTGGTATCACTGCGAGTCATTTACTTGACCTCGGACGAAGGATTCTCCCAAGTTGGGCAAGCGATTCTTTTGTGAAGAAGAATGGGGTCTTAAATGGGGAAAGGCGAGATTTACCCATTCCCTGAGTTGGTGATGAAGATATCTGCGGTGAAATTGATATTGAAGATCTTGATTTGAGATTGATATATCGATTTGTGAGGAATCTTTGTTGGCGGGGCTTTCTATTCATCCGGCGGTCTTATGCGATTCGTTGAAAAGCCCAACAAAGAGGTTTCCGATCTCCCAGCGTCCTCGGCTTCTTCCAGTGAAGGACCGTCTCCGATAGAAGAGGAAAAGAGGCGAAGAGGTGATGGTGATATCGGATACGAAAAGTCAGACCCTTGAGTCGTCCCAAGGATCTTCATTCACGAGGGCGTGTTGAATCATTCTGAGTGGGCATCGAAGCGGTAACAATCCTTCTTGCGTTCATCATCTTTTATTTCCCATTTCCGGTGTTAGCGTAATTTTTCTTATTTGAATCTTGAAGAAGCAAGAACTTGACTTCAAAATGAACATTGTCTTTGAATGGGAATTGAGTTCATTGAAGGTCAAGTTTCTCCATGGTGAATATAAGAAGCGGTATGTGGAGAAAGTAAAGAGATGTCGTGTTGGAGAATCAACTTGATGAGTGCGGAGTTGGCGACTCAGCGACTTCTCTTTCTTTTGTCGAAGTTGGCGGACTCGGGATGAATTAGTGGAGGCTAGAAACGAGGTTGGTTGCTCATGAGATCGAAGATCTTTTACGAGAAGGTTTTGTCTTGAGGCAAGAAGCGAGAGTTCTTCGCCTTTCGGAGAAAGAGGCGCACTTATCTCGGGTAGAAGCGGGAGCGGATCCACGAGCCGTGGAGGACTTCAAGAACTCAGACCTTCAAGAGTATCATCTGAGGATCGTTAGGAGGCGAGACCACGTGTATGATGTAGAGGTGAAGGCTTTGGCGGCGGTGTGTTGATGAAGGCTTCATCAGGTTTCTTGAAGGGGACAGCGTGTCATGTAGGAGGCTGGTGTTGAGGTCCTCTAGCTTCCCAGACCCTTCTAGCGGCGAGGATGACTCGGATAGTTCTTCATCATCTCTTGAGACCATCAAGGCTGTAGTTGTAGTTCCTTTATGTTGCATTTGTTTAGTGTTGTATATTATTTACGGTTGATTGTACTTGTATGTTCTGCGAAGTATTAATAATCCACAAAATTGTTTGTGAATATTTAGAGTTGTGTGTCAGCGTACTTTCGATGATAAAGATTCGCGTAGAAGAGATCATCAGAATCCCTTTAGGGTAATTCGATCTATTCTAAGATCATTACGGGCGTTACTTGATGACAAACTTGCGGAATATATTTATAGAGGTTCTCTGGAACCTCTCGATCTATCTAGGTTGTGTATGGGCGTTTACTGATGTTAACTTTGTTGAGAAAAAGCGTCTATAGAGTTGCCAACTTATCAAGGTTGTTTATCGAGGCGTTACTCGATGTTAAGCTAGGAAGATCTTTGAATCCGAGGGGACCTATCGAGGTTGTTTTTGGATGGCGTTTGTATGGAAGAGGTGAAGTCCACTAAGGACCTCTCGATCTATCTAGGTTGTGTATATGGGCGTTTACGATGATGTTTATGGAGAAAGTTGTGGCGATATAGAGGATTGCCAACTTATCAGGTTGTTTATCGAGCGTTACTGGCGATGTTAACTGTATAGGAAGATCTCGAATTGAATTTTTGACCTATCTGGGTTATGTGTGAGCGTTTACCGATGATGTTAAGCATGAGAAAGTTGTAGTCTATAGAGGATTGCCAACTTATCAGGTTGTTTATCGAGCGATGTTAACACAGATAGGAAGATCGGTCAATTCCACGGGGATCGATCTTACCACGAATGAGATACAATAGTTGCGTATCTCTTGAGTGGTGTTTTAAAATGCAAGCATAAGCAAGAAAAGTCACAATAAGTATGAGAACTTTAACATAGATAGATAAATCCAAACAACTTGATGCCAAGGTTGGACAATAAGTATGACAAGCAGTATCGATAAATGTTTAATTCGATAACAACAATTTACAAACATACGATGATAATGTTTTCCGCATTCTAGAATAAAAAAGGCGTCGTCCTTTGGTAGTACCGGAGGTTTGTAGCATTCAGTGCGTGGGAGAGTCTTCCCCATACTATCCTTAAGCTTGAGCGTGCCGGGCTTGATTTTAGACACCACCACATGGGCCTTCCCAGCGGTGATGAGTTTGTTACATTTGTGGGCCTTTTCTGGCGAGTCGAGACTTACGGGGCGAGGTCCCCAGCAGATATTGGTGTGGCTTTACCCGGTTGAAACCTCGAGCAATCCTTTCTTGATAGGAAGCCATTGGTCTTGACATGTCGGGTCTGCGGAGATCAGATGGAATCAAGCTTATCGTCGTTCTTTGTCGGCATTAAAGTTATGGGTTAGGGCTGGGACCCCGATGTCGGCGGAATAATACCTGATTCAAACAGTTATGCGGCGTTTCTCGGTAGGGTCCTTGATGTAGTCGGTAAGCCAAAGAACATTGGATAGTTCTTGACCCATTGCCCCTGGTTCGTGTTAGCCCTTTTAGTATTGTCTATTGGTGACTTACGCCCATTTGCACGTGGATGGGATACATTGTGTGGATTAGCGGATATCACGACTCTGGCGAGAAAGATGTGAATGTCTTTCACACTGCGTCCCATTATCGGTGATGATTTTTTTCTTTGGAATCGGCGACAAATAATATTTTTCCGACAAATTGCTTGGCATTTGTTTCGGTGATTTTGGCCAGCGGTTCAGCTTCCACCCACTTTGAAGTAATCAACGGCCAAGATTATGAATTTTCGTTGCCCAGTGGCAATGGGAAAGGTCCCATTATATCGATCCCCCATTGAGCAAAGGGCCACGGGCTCTGGATTGTGGTGAGTTCTGAGATGGTGTATGAGTGAGATTGGAATGTAGCGACACTTGTTACACTTCTTACAAACTCAATCGTCCTTCTTCATTGTAGGCGGTAAAACCTTGCCTCATGATTTTGAGGCGAACTTTTTCCTTAAATGTTCACCACACAAATTCAATGAACCTCTCGCATTGCATAGTTAGCCTCAAGGTGGTAGACACTTTAAATAGGGCCCTAAGAAGGACCGCCAGAGTTCGCCACCGATTATGGTGAAGTTCGGTTTCTACGCCTGAGACGGATAGATCGGGGTCTGCAAGGCCCCGCTTTGAAGAAAGGACATGATCGGTCAATCCATGAAGATTCTTTTGGGTCCTCCAGATTGTATCACCCAAGGGCCTCAATACCGGGAAAGTGGATGTCCTCTATGTACTCTTGAAAAGATCTCCGCCGCTTGTTGTGGCTAACTTGAGAGGGCATCCGCCGCTGTTCTCGCCTCCCTTAGAATATGAGTTATCCGATGGGTCTCGACTCGCAAGAAGTGACTTTGCCAAAAGACTGATCGAAAGCAAGTCATGATGACGGTATCAAGTCTCCTTCAACTGAGGCCACAAGTCGTGAGTCTGTAGATGGCTAAGTTCGACCTCACAAATAATGGCAAGCCTTAGCCCCCGCAGGGCCTCATCACGACATTATTATTGGTCGGAACTTTAGTCGAAGCCCGCACTCTAAAGTTATTTTACTTGGGAGATAAGCAAAATTCCTCGCCCCGACCTGGTACAAGCTCCATCAACATACAATGTCCATTGATTTGTCATGGAGTGATGAATGATCTGGTGGTGATGGGATGGTACATTCTAACAAGTCGGCGAGCACTTGTGACTTTATATCGGGGCGTGGAAGAAAATGGATGTCAAACTCTCCAAGCTCGAGACCACTTCATCAACCTTCCGGATACATGGGGCTTTTGCGAATAGTTCTTAATGGAAGATGAGTGTAGAGCGTTGATGGTGTGGGCACGAAGTGCGTGCAATTTTAGATGCGAGAATGCACTAGAAACCTGTCTTATCTGGCTAGTGGATAGCGTCCCTTCGAGAAAGGATTTTCTTGACATAATAAATGGGTGTTGCAATGAATTCTCCTCGCGTATCGGCGAACTTACGGCATGAAGAAGCGACAAGATAGATCTTCTCTCTGGATAGGCTTTGATAATAGAGCTAAATAGACTGAAGTTGCTCGGTCGACATTCATCGTCCACTTTGGAATCCATTTCTCGTGCACCCTTAAGATTTTGAAGAATGGTAGATACTTATCTCTGGCGGGCCAAGAATCATGATAAAGGCGCAATCCTTCCAGTCAAGCGTTGGACTTCCTTGATCGTTCTTGGAGGTGACATGTCGAGTGCTTTTATCTTCGGGGTTGGCCTCTATCCGCGAGTGACCATGAAGCCTAGGAATTTCGGAGGAAACTCCAAAATGCACTTGCTTGGGTTGAGCCGCATCTTGTAGTGTCGAAGAATGTCAAAGCAGCATTGCGGTCGAAATATCTTTGTGATATTTCCAAGCTCTTCACCGATATCATCATCACCTACACCATATTGTGCCTATAAGATCCTTGAAGATCTTATTCATAAGGCGTTGATATGTTGCTCCGGCATTTTTTAGTCGAATGGCATGACGATAGCGGTATAGTCCCTTATCTTTGGAAGGATGTTGCTTCCTCATCTGTTTTGTTCATCGATTTGATTGTAGCGAATAGGCATCCATGAAGCTTCGACATCGATGTCGATGTCGCATCAACTAGTTGGTCGATATGAGGAAGGGGGAAGCTATCTTTTGGGCATGCACGATTAAGGTCAGTGTAGTCGATGCACATTCTCCAGAAATCGTTGGCCTTCTTGACTAACACTACGTTAACCAGTGGGGTAGTAGACTTCTCGAATGAACTTGACTTCCAGTTTGGTGATTTCTTGTTCTATGACTGCAATCGTTGAAGCGAAGGTTCTTTTTCTTATCACAGCTTGTAGGTTGAGTCAACTTTGAGGGAGTCGCGTAATGACTTGGGTCAATGCCGAGAATATCGATGCGCTCCAAAGATATCTTGATTTTACCGAGAAAATCTCGTATTGATTTACGATCGGTAGGCGACGATCCCACCTTCACCTTTAGCGATGGATCAACTTCGAGATAGGAAGACAAATTACATCTTCAATTTGGAGAAGCCCTTTGAGGCATCCTCATCTCGTAGGTCGAAGTTCTCGATGTTGAGGGTTCTTGGCGTAAATGGTGGGCTTGCTTGATATAGCGCTTGTCTTTATCTTGATTCCACTTACCCGATGCGGTGTCGGAATTTCATCTTGAGGTGAGGCACGGATGTATTGCGCCGAATATAGGTGGAGAGGTCTCCCAAATATTGCATTGTGCACTTCGACTTGACTACAATAAATTGTATCAAGTGGGTTGCGTGTCGGAAATTCTCCAAGAGTTACGGGAAGAGGCGATTGTCCCTTCCACTAATCTGGTCGATTATCAAATCCATACTGATTGGACCGACGGCGGGTTGAAGCTTCTCTCTTTCTATACCCATGCTAAGGAAAGTGGAGTAAAAGAACATCAACCGAACTCCCATTGTCGATCAATATCCTTTTAATATTGAAGCATGGATCACCCAGACCCACGATGACAAGGGGATCTTGATGTGGGATCGAAGCCCCTAGATCTAAATCATCAAAGGTGATAGAATGGTCAACCCGAGACTTCTTTCACGGCTCTTGAAGAGCGGCAATGAATATTTGGCTAGATAACCGCGGCCCTCACGCAATTGTTTATCTCCAGAAGTGGCGGTTTCCATGGTTGCCCCGCATTTCTTTGGATGGCGGGTTGGTTTTGTATAAAGCCTGATACCCCGGCGTATTAGTCTTTCAATCTCCTCCTTGCCGGTTGGTGGCACTCTTGGTGGTGTGCCCCATTGCGGTGAAAGTGGCGAAATTTCTCTTGATTTCCAATTCCAGGCTTTAAAGTGCGGCCACTTGGCGCCATCCTCTTCTGAATAGCCAGTAGGATGTTCGCGCATGACGTGTTGAGAGCCATTATATTTCCTCTCCGGTGAGTCATCCAGGTCGTGAGGAGGTTTTGGGGAGGTTCGCCTCTCTTCTTTTTCTGAGATGTTTGAACATCATCTTTGGGAACCTTCTTCCGCTTGGCTTGGTGGTTCAAAGCTGCCGATGAGCGATAGCTTCAGTCGGGGAGATTTGTGCCTCTATTCGATTGGAGTTAGCATAGGAATGGGTGTCTCCGCATTAATGATGAATAGAAGTATCGGCGGAGTCCTCCAGAAGCACGCCCTCAAAGTTACGGATCTACTCACGGTATGCCCTTGAGGAGAACCTCGGAAGTATTCTTTGAGGGACTCTCCATCGTTACGGATTCAGGAGATGTGATGAATCCGATGATTCTCTTGTTCGAGAAGCGTTCTACAAAAAAAAATGCGAGCTCTCCAAATGATCGGACGGACCCTTAGCGTGAATAGAACCAATGCAGACGTCCTTTGAGAGTCGGGAATACGACACAAGACGAGTCATTTTGCGAATGTGCATGATCGTTAGAAAGTGATCGATATGCTCTCGGATCGGTTGTGCCATCGTAGGGTCCATCTTTGGGAAGCTTGAATCTCGTCGATCGGGTATTGCGAGATGATCTCAGTGAGCGGGGACAAGTTTTGGAAGAGGCGGCGGAGAATGGATCATTGATTGTTTCGGGAACTCTTCCACCGGTCGTGTAGTTCATCGCGTATAAGGTGGCGTGGAGTTTCCGTCTGAGGCCATTGTGGGGTGAGTAGAGCTGGCGGTATCAGTTCAACATCTCGGATGTGGTGCCAAGGGTTCTCTACTTGTTGATCCGCATTCCGTAATCATTCTCGGGAAGAAAATGGATTATCGAGCGTCCGCGGGCTCTTCCGGCGTGTTGGAGCGTTTTGCCGGTCCTCCGAGTCGAAGAATTTCGTTAGAATCCTCCATCCTTTGAATCGATCTTCCAAAGAGGGGCTGACGGACCCTCACGAGACAGTCATTATGTAGAGAAGTGTTGGAGACTTGGCGTCTTGATCGAGAATGAGCGTTGAGCGCAAACCCGTTTACCAACCATAGTGGAGATATAGCAATGGGAACTGTTGTTCCCATGGCGTAAGCATTGCGTCTTGAATTTTATTAGGTAGATGCGATCTTCGTCGTAGCCCAAAATTATCCAACACACCGGGGGATATGAACAGGGGTTATCGTGGAAAACCCGTTAAGAAAAAAAACGGGGCCTTGCCCAGTCTAGAACTTTCACTATGTGTTCAAAGATCTGGTCCTTGCTTCGTTAGGAGAAGAAGGTGTTCTGAGGAAACAATATTCAGTGTAGAAAAATACAATATCGGTCAACTCAACCCAAGGAGAAGTTTCCCAAAAGCGGCGAGATCTTCGGAGCAACCTCTTGATCTTGAGGAGAAAAGAGCGGGCGGTCTTTTCTAGTCCTCAGGCGATCTCCAGGCGACTCGATCTTGAGAACTTCTTGGTGGTAGCGGTGGTGATAGATGCGTCAAGGTCGAGGGTGGTTCTCGAGCTCTCGGTCTTCCAATCGATTCGGTCCTCTAAGGTGAGAATGAGGCTATTTATAGATTTTTTGGGAGTGGCGCCTTGTAAATTGCGTGGAAAACTCCAACCACTCCCATCAGACGGCCCAGTGCGATCCCCTCGATCGGATGGTGTATTTTGATGATCTGGGTGCCTTAATGATGTCGGAATTGGGTGATCTTGGATTGGTTGGATTCCTGACGAGCGCTCGTCGACTATAAATATGTCGGTTTTTGACCATATCGGATCCATTTTCATGCTCGATAGCTTGATCGAGTCGATTCGAGCTCGGATCGGACTATGCTTGATGTTCTATGTTCGTCTCATCGAGGCGGTCGGTTGTAGGCTGTCGATTGATTAGATCGAAGCATTTCTGAAAATGCCTTGAGATTCGTGCTTGATCAGATTAATTTTCTGAGGATGTATCAATAATGATATTATATGTAATATATCATACAAACTAAATTTAGTTTATTAAATTTTAGAAGCGTTGCGTATTAGAAAATCAGTTACGGTAGAATAAAAGTTTATGTCTTAGCCTTGAAATCCAACACACACATAGATATTTGAAGAGACGAGCTCGAGGATTTTATGTGGAAAATCTAAAAGGGGAAAAATTTGCCACTAAAAATTCCTATATATCGATTTTGGTGTACAAAATTTAAATTTTCGGTAATAGATTACATAAAATCGAAATCAGAAGTTAATGTAGCGGTAGTTGTTAAATAATTAGATACGATAGTGAATTGCGTTTCGTGATAATAGCATAGTAGAAATAGCGTGGTGACTTGGCTGCAATAATAGCCGGCAAAACGATCCGGATAATAGATGCCGGCTGGTAAATAGCGGCAACGGCCAGTGGTCGCAACGATGGAATTTCAATGTACGCGGTGGTCGCACGCGTGGTTAAAGCAGTGAATTGATGGTCAGCTTATAAGCGAGACCAGCAGTGGAAACAAATGGTTGGAGGTGGTGAAGCATAATTGTCGGCGACCGGTAGTGGTAAATTTATGCGGCTGCGTATATTAAGATCCATGATAATGGTACGGCGATGGAAGCGGTGATGCAGATGGCCGGCATCAAACCATTATGGTCGATTATGCTGAGTTCTCAAACCTCAGAGCTTTCTCTTCTCTTTTGCTTAACCTCCCCTCATGTGAAGAATGTGAGGCTATTTATAGATTATGGGAATGACATATATTTAAATACAGGCAAAATCGAAATCACTCCATTAGACGGTTCGAAATGACTCTTTCGATCATGTTATGTATTTTAAGTATTTGAATGCTCAAATGAAGTCAGAATTAGAAGATCTTAGGCATGTTAGATCTGGCTCGTCATGACGCTCGATTTGACTATGAACACTCCATATTTAGGAGTCAAATAATATCCCAATATTTTTAATTTTATTTTAAGTACTTGATTTAGGTTAGTTTAGACTCAAAATCAGATTGCTTTCGACATCAAGATTCGTGCTTCAACTAATGGTACTTTTAGTGTCATATCAGTTGCCCCTTATTTTTGGATGACATTATATCTATCTTTCAAAAATATATGTCAAATAATTGAAAATAATAACTTTTTCAATGAAATTTGCGAGTTAATTAACCCTTGCATCACATATAGTTTGAGAGAATAGATCTTTCGGTGTAAGACTATGATCCGCATGATGTGGGGTTGTGTGCGTCTTGGGGCGAGGCGGCAACAGGGGAGGCATCTTGCTCATACACCCACTGGCAAACGCGGCGTGCATGAGCAAAATTTGAGGTTTTTTTCGATTTTTTCTTAATTTCTTCCTTTTTTTCACTTTTATAGAAGAAATATATAATTGAGGCAGAAATTTTGAAATCTATTTAAATGTTTCAAATTTTTCTCAAAATTTATTCCCCTTTACCCCTATGGTGAATCTACAAAACTCCTTCTTGAGGTCAAGTAAAAGATATAATTTTCTTATATGCTCAATGTTCTTCACGTTGGATGAGAAATTCTAGTAAGTTAGCTAAGTAATATTTTTTTCTTTGTCAGGCTCTAACATTCTTTTGTAAATAATGTTATTTGCTTTGTTGATTAAGACTCGTAGTTCATATGACGAAAACCATTTTCTCGAAGAGAGTCAAATCCTCGTCGGATCACCGAGTTTGGAGGTCAAGGCTGTAGTTCATAAGGTGAGGCTCGGTTTTCCTCGAAGAATCTGCCTCGTCCAGAGTTTGGAGGCGATCAAGACTCGTAGTTCAAATCTGAGACTCTAGTTTTCCTCGAAAGAGGCAATGCCGTTAGACTAATCGAGTTTGAGGCAATCAAGGCCCGTAGTTCGTGAGGCTCGTTTTACTCTAAAGAGGCATCAACTGTCCTCGTCGGACCGACCGGGTTTGGAGGCGATCAAGACCCGTAGTTCATACAATGAGGCTCCAGTTTTCCCTCGAAAGAGGCGTCAACTGTCCTCGTTGGACCAACTGGGTTTGGAGGCGATCAAGGCCCGTAGTTCATAGAAAATTGATTTTCTTGAAACTCCAATAGATGGTTCGATAGTTGACAACTGCCAAGGTGGTAGGGAATCATTAATTAGAAACCATTCCTCAAAAAACTCAGAAATTTTGGCAAATAATTTCAGTGTGTCATTTTTCATGATGTTACTTGATGTCGTTGACTTGTATGGAAGAAGTTAAAAGAATCTGTGAAATGTTTTTGACTCATTCGAGGTTGTTTATCAAAGTGTCACTTTATGATATTAACTTGTATAGAAGAGGCTGAATCGAATCTGCTGGGGATTTTTGACTCATCTGAGGTTATTTGTTAAAGTATTACTTGATGACATTAATATGTATAGAAAGATCAATCGAATCCAAGGATTTTGAGCCGTCAAGTTGTTTGTCAAGAGTTGATGATATTAACATGTAAAGAAGAGGTTGAATCGAATCCGCTGGGGATTTTTAACCCATCCGAGGTTGTTTGTCAAAGTATTACTTGATGATATTAACCTTTATGAAAGGGGTCGAATCGAATCCGCTAAGGATTTTTGACTCATCTGAGATTATTTGTCAAAAAATTACTTGATGACATTAACCTGTATGAAAAAGATCAAATCAAATCTGCGAATGATTTTTAACCCATGTTATTTGTCAAAGTGTTACTTAATGATATTAACATGTATGAAAGAGATTGAATCAAATCCATCAAGAATTTTTGACCCGTCCGAAGTTATTTGTTAAAGTGTTACTTGATGACATTAACCTGTATGAAAGAGGTCAAATCGAATCCACCAAGAATTTTTGACCTATCTGAGGTTGTTTGTTAGAGTTTTACTCGTGACATTTAACCTGTGTGGAAGAAGTCAATGGTTTTAACTCTCATTCTTTGTTTGTCAAGCGTTAACCGTGTGGAAGAGGTTAAACATTTTGATTCTTCTGAGATTATCTGTTAGAGTATTACTCGGTGACTTTAACCTATGTGGAGTAGGTACAAAGTTATGATATATCCGAAGTTGTTTGTCAGAGTGTTACTTGATGACGTAACCCGTGGAGTAGGTACACAAAATTATGACATATCCGAGATTGTTTATCGGAGTGTTACTCGGTGACATTTAATCTATGTGGAGAAAGTAAAATCAAAAATATCCGTTTGTAGCCAAAGTTGCTCATTGATCTTTACCTTTTTCATGAGTATTATTGACTTGCTTTTTGAACTGATAATCAATTAGATATCCAGAATATTAATTTGGATGATCTTTTGAGATTAAGAGTTCAGTTTAAAAGGCGAAGATCAGTTTGATGAATCTTCATTCTTCTTATGTGTTACTTCGAGTAGATTTTTTCACCATATAATGGTGTTGTTAAATATAAAGTTAACATGTGAAGATGTAAAGAGATTTTTTCCCATAAACAGCTGTTGCATGCTAGAAAATCAATTACGAATAAAAGTTTACTCTCCTTAGCTTTGTTGAAATCCAATCATAAATATTTGAAGAGAGAACGAGAAACTCTGGATTTTTACTTGATAAAATCTCAAAAAAAGGGAAAAAAACTATGGGGCCTAGCCCAGTAAAAATGTTCTACTATATCTCAGTTTTGGTGTACAAAGTTTAAGTTTTTCCGATAATGGGATTACAAAGTTTAAATGGTGACATTTATTTTTTTTTTTTCACGACATTCTAATTTTGTTATTTAAATGGAAATTTAATGAAGCGAAAATTAGTTCAAATATAAATTAGTTTTCTACATACTTTTCTTCAACGCTTGAAAACCATATATTTATAAGTTATAATTTAAAAAAAAATTAAAACAAAATATACCGGACATGTTAATTTAAAAAAGATTTAAAATAAGTTTAGGTGTTCTAATATAAATTGTATTAAAATGATAAAAAAATTTGTTGAATTTATTTTAAGATTAATGTTCTGTATTATAATAAATTTAAAATGAATTTAATAATTTATAAAGTTATTTAAATATAATTTGTATGATGATATCTTTAAATTTTTTTTCCTTATAAAATCACTTGAAAGATATATGGAAATGGAAGCTTTCAATCAAACCTCTCTAAAATAAACCAACTTGAGGACACATAGGTTTGTCTACCTCAAATAGTTAGATCAAGCAGAAAAATACAGCTTTTTCATCGCAAATTTTTGAAAATATAGTTAAAGCCTCAAAAAAATATACGATGTACCAGCTTGGCACTATCATCCCAAATGGAACCATAGTCTCCTCGCATACATCCACATCAACTTTATATGAAAATAAGATGCATTTTAAAAGCAACATCAAATTTAAGCACATCTTATAGACAATTAATTTTTGAATATTACTATCAAATTATATAATAGTAATTTGATCATGAATAGTTTTTTGAATTAAATTTAAAATTAAAGAAGCATTAAAATTAAATTTATTAAAATTATTAAGATTTTATAAAAGTCAAAATCCATCAATTAATATTTTTATATCAACATATTTTGTAGGGAGATTTACATATATTTTGCACAATTCTTATATATTTATATTTTAATTGTTTAAACTATAATTTTATTTATGCAATATTTAATATTTTAAAATATTTTAAAATATTATTAATATTAATTTTTCTTCGATGAAAAGAAATATATCTTTTCATATATATGCTCTGATTTAAATATAATTAAAAGATTGTGTTATATGAAATTAATTAAGTATATCCTTATGAAATTAATACTTCATTGAGAGATTTGAAATGTTTATCTTTGTTTTTTACGTCAAATTGTGAGGAACATAACAACATCAAGCATATTAGAAGATATTTATAGTATGATGAAAATGGATCTGATCCGTAAATGGTTAACATATTTATATTCGAAGGTCACCATCCAACGAATCCAAGATCATTGACATCATTAAGGCACGATCATCAAAATACACCGTCGATCGGGGATCGCCTATGCCGTCATAAATTGGTTGTTTTTAATTTACAAAGCTATAAAATCATAAATGAAATTATTAAATATTAAAAGAATTTCGAGAACCACCATATTTATCTATCATTTTTATATAGTAAAGATCTTTAAATAAAGTCCTTTCTCTAAAGATCAAGAGGTTGCTAAGATCGTTCCTTTTTTAAACTTCTCCCTTAGTTGATATTGTATTTTTTATTTCAATCGTTTCTACACCTTCCTAACGAAATGATCTTTGACAATATAAAGTTCTAAAACTTTCATTTTACGATAACCCATCATATCAGTGTTGGATAATTTTGTACGACAAAGATCTAGATCTCTAATAAAATTTCTAGCATGCAACAATCCCTTATGAAATTTAATACTTCATTGAGAGATTTATTTTGTTTTTCGTCAAAATTGTTTGGAAAAAGATATTTATATGAATTATGTTTATTTTTATTAGTCAGTACGATTAAGATAATAGATTAATAGTTATATGGTCTTCGAAGGTCCACCACCACCAGAGGATCTGATTGACGTTATTTGATTAAGTCAACGACCTTTGTCAATAAATTTATAAATTTTTTAAAAATTTACATACATATCAGAATATTAATTATGATTAAATTTTATATATATATATATATAAGTAAATGATCTTTGTCAATAAATTTTAATATATATATATATATAAGTAAATTATGATTAAATTTATTCAATTTTAGAAAAGGTATTTTATAATTAAGTCATATTTTATTTCTAAGAAGATTAATTCGTATTTAAGCTCATAAAATAGAGAAACCAATAACTAAGCTTAAGAGCTTAAAATAAATCATCACCAACAATCATTACTAATTATTGACCAACACCTACAATTATCACAAACCATCACCATAGAGCTATTATTATATTATATTTGGATTATAGTGATCTAATTTTTATACAATAAAAAAATAAATGAGCATTTTAAATTTTATAATATCATATTTTCTTTACTCGATGAGAATAGTAAATTTTTATCACTTTAAAGATATAGAGAATTATTTTGCTTAGGTCATGCTTCGTGGTTTTTTTTTTGTGATTTTAAATTTTCATGTAAAATTTAATATTATGTAACATTTTATTTGTATGTGTGATAAATATTTTAATTGAGATAGAACTTAATTTACATCTGTTATTTTATTTTTTAATATGTAACCGTAATAATGGATAATTTAATAAAATTGAAAAGATATTTTTAATTTTAAAATTATAAAAGTTTGAAAACAAGTGCACTAATGGTTGTTTTCTAGCTGCTCAGAAATCCGTTCAAGATCCAGCTGTTGTTTTTTATTTCGATCACATGGTCTCTGCAGGATAAGATAAGATCTGTTCATAGAAATCAGTATAAAATAAATGTAGGGGCTGTGACACAATAATTTTTTTTTTGGAAAAAGTTAAGGGCAATGCCCAATTTGATTCCAATTGTATAAAAATAAAATAAAGATTACAATGATCAAAGATAGTCAAAAAATAATAGCATAGTTACAACATAAAGGACAGGTAGAATCTTCAAAAATAATAAATAAAGGGACTCATCTAGTATCCTCAATAAGATGGTGAAGATCTCGAAGAAGCATAAGCGTAAATCCAGGTTAATCACAGACAAATCAAGTTGAATAATAGTAAAAACTTAACACCCTTCCAAACAAAAGCGGTTGCAAAGCAAAACACCAATCGAGGCACAAAAAATATTCCGAAATAAATCCGCTTTCCACGAACAATAAGAAAAGAAGGGCCATTGTGACCAATAATAATCAGCAAAACCGTAAAAGCCGAGACAAAGTAGCAAAATATCAAAAGAAGCAAGCATCAGATGATAACCAACGAATCGAAAGGATGCAAACATGACCATCCGAATAATCCCAAAATGAACAAGCAAAAACACCAGAAAGGAGGAGAATCACTAAAATTCAAAACACAGTTTGCGACCATAAATGCAAGCCACAGATATCATCCATCACCTCAATTGAGAGCTCAAGATCATCATTATCCAGCCTCGACCAATAGAAACCAACCCAGCCAGCAAAAATAAGCATTATAGGATAGTATATATATCGGAAATTAAGCATAGTCCCTCCAGCATTGCAATATATGTAAAGCTTCAACCGACCAAGCTTCCTTAAATTTCCACCTTCTTAATTTATAAGAAATAGTGGATCGTATACGATTTTCCAACCATTCAAATGTGTTTTCTGTATTTGTATGGAACCTATGGTTTCTTTCTTTCCATATACAAGTTATCGTAATAGCTACAATAAGATAACATAATCTAGCCATAATATCATGATAAATCCTGCTAATATCACTAAGAAGTTGAGGCAAAGTAGTTGGCAAAAGGATGTAATTACCACACGGAAGTAATTGTCTGACCATCTTCAGTGATAATGGACATTCAAAAAATAAATGAGCATGCGATTCCAATTCAACATTGCAAAAAAAGCATAACCGGGTAACACCCAAACCTCTGATTGCCAGCATATCTGATGTTTTAAGACCTTTATTATATGCCATCCAACAAAAAAGAGTAAAGTTTAAGGCATTACCTTTGAACCAGATCTCATGGGCCCAGCTTACCATAGGTTGTAGTTCAAAAAGAGTATTCGTGAATACTAGCAAATTTCGAATCATCCCAAAGAAACAAATCTGCAGCTTGGGTAGTAAAAAGATTAGTCAAAAGGTTATAACAATCTGCTGAAAATCTTTGAATACCCATTGGAATAGATAATGATCCTCCACTGAATAGATCCATGAGCAGAGCTTTTTCAGGTTTATCAAACAACCTAAAGCAATCATGTCCTAATAGTTCAAATAATGAAGAACCCTTACACCAGGGATCAAAGAACAAGGACAATGAAGAGTTATCACCTGGAATCAACTCAATTTTATTCTTATAAAGATTAGCTAAGTGCTTTAGCTCTTTCCACATAGGAGAGATTCTACGAACAGTTTCCATAAGATATATATTTGCTTTTACACCTCTGGGCAAAAGGAGATGTTTGATTGAGAATTTTCCACAAACTTTTAATTTTGCAGAGGACATTAAGAGTATCAATAGTGTGCAGCCCTATACCCCCTATTTTGGCATTGCGGTTTGCTCGTGATATTATGTGAAGTTTTTTGGATTCCCCATTGTGATAGAAGAAATTTGCCATAATAGAAGAAATTCTCTTAAGGATGCATTTGGGAAAGGATAAAGACCGTAGCCAATAGTTAAGATAATTATTCACTGAAGCTCTAAGCAATTGATATCTTCCCCCAAAGGATAGCATTTTACTCTTCCAAATTTGAGCCATAGTTGAAGCTTGTCAAAGATAGGATTAAAATGATAGGATTTTAACTTACCCGAGTTAAGGGGGAGACCAAGATATTTGAAAGATAAAGAGCCAACATTTATATTAAGCATCTCCTCAAAGAGGTTGTAAGATTGATTAGATTTAGAAAAATAAATTAATGATTTTCCATTGTTGATTTCCAAGCCCATATAATCAGCAAACCTACTTATAACCATTTTTAAAGCCATAATAGAACTATGACAAGCTTTGCCCATCACCAAAAGATCATCAGCAAAAAGTAAATGAGAGGATAGAGTATTATCAAATGAGAAAGGGACAAAATTATCAGAGTTAACATGCTCCTCCAAAAGGCAAGAAAAAGAGTCCATAGCGATTGTAAATAAAAAGGGGGATAGAGGGCACCCCTGCCTGAGACCGTTTGATGACTGAAAAAACCTTTGATTTCTCCATTGAGTACAATAGAAAAAGAAATATCATTGATGCATGCTTGGATCCAATTGATGAATTTTGATGGGAACCCAATTTGAGCCATATGATGTAGCAAAGCAGCCCGGTTGATCATATCAAATGCTTTTCGAAGGTCTATCTTAGCTAAAAAGTAGTCCGATCCTTTATTTTCAGAAAAGCCATAACTAATTTCATGAGCCATAGAGATGTTATCAGAAATATCTCTACCCTTTATAAATGCAGATTGAGCAGAGTGGATGATATGGGGAATGACCTGCTTGAGTCGGTTTGCCAAAACTTTGGCCACTACTTTATAAAAAAGGCTGCATAATGAGATAGGCCTGTAGTCAGATAATGAGTTGGAGTACTTGATTTTGGGGATAAGGGTGATTAAGGTGTGCTTGAAAACTCTAGGTAATTTCCCCATGTTGAAGAAGTGATGAGCTGCAAGAAGAAATTGTTTCCCCGTAATTTCCCAGGTAGAAATGAAGAATTTAACATTGAAACCATCTACTCCAGGAGATTTATTTTCATTGAAGCTATGAAGAGCATCCAAAATTTCTTTATCAGTGATGTTTTCCTCCAACCGGTGACTGTTACTGTAATTTCGCCAATTGGAATGTATTATGCATAGAAGGCTCAAAATGGCTATGATGATTGAACAAATCAGCAAAAGAGTCACATATTTCCTTAGATATTTCATTAGGGTCAGATATAAGGCCTGTAGGAGTATCAAGACTTCTAATGTGATTGGTATTATATCTCTCCTTAATAGAGCTATACAAAAATTTAATGTCATCATCTGCATATGTAAGCCAATGAGCTTTTGCTCTTTGAGCAGCCCAAGAAACTTCATTTTTAATGAGCTCATTATATCTCTCTTTAATGTTCTTGGCTTCCATCAAAGGTGAGTATTGAAAGGCCTCTCTCCAACCTAATATGAATATCTTCTTGTTGCTTTTGAAGAAGCTCAATTTGTTGAGAATTTTTGATTGTTAAAGCTTTTGGAAAGAACATAAATAGGATCTCCATTGACAAAAGATTTCCATGTTGAGCTAACCACATCAAGAAAATTGTCATATTTGACCCAATAATTCTTGAACATTAATCTGGATGTAATATGAGGCTTATTGTTCATGTATAGAATAAGGGGAGAGTGATCAGAGGAAAGAGGGTCAGCCACCCTATAATGAGAAGCCGGATATTGATCAATCCATTTCATGTTGCAAAGGATTCGATCAATTTTAGAGTAAATAGGTCTGTTGGTTTGTTGATTTGACCATGTGTAGTATAATCCACTACTAGGGAGATCAATCATTCCACAATCATTTATGCAATCTTTGAAGTCCTGAAATTTGCTTGAAGCTAGTAAGTTTCCACCAGATTTTTTCTTGTTAGAGATAATACAATTGAAGTCACCAATGATGAGCCAAGGATCTTGAGTAGATGAGGCTATTTCCCTTAATGAACTCTATAGAGGTCTTCTATCATACATATCATTAAAGCCATAGACAAAGGTAATATATATTAACGATTGACCATTTGAGCTAAGAGAACCATGAATAAACTGGGCAGAAACAGAGATAATATGAAAAGAAGTGGTGTTTAAATTTCATTTAATCCAAATTCTGCCCCTCGGACTACTATCAAAGTTGTTTGAGTTACCCTCATAGTTGAACAAGGAAAATCTATTTAAAGATTGATTGTCCAAAAGAGTAGAAGATGATATCTTAGTTTTAAGAAGACAAAGGAGATCAAGTTGAGAGTCCCTGATAATCCTTTTGCAATCATTTAACCTTCCTTCAGCTAGGAAACCTCTGACATTCCAGCATCCAATTCTAATATTGGTCATAATATAATAGTGTAAGGGGTATGATGGGAGGAGGGGTAGGTGGGGAGAGGGAGGCAGGTGGGGAGGGGTTATTTACCCCCTTTTTTCTTTGAGTGGGTCTTGAAGCCTCCATTTTGGTTATTAGGGGGCTTGGAACCTTCAACATTTGAGGGGTTTTTATTAAGGATTTTGGCTATCAATTCAGGATCTCTGTGAGAATTAGCTCGGGTAGGGAAAATGCGGTGATAAAACTCCACGAGTAAGCAAGAGGGTTGAGTGTGATGTAATTTACGGATCCATATTTGTATTATCGCATTTTCCTCCAAGGGTTGTGAGGCGGAGGCTGGTTGAGATCATTGAGAGTCAAATTTAGGCCACATATGTTGGTCGAGGAGAATTGGGGTCAAGTTGGAATGGTTGTTCAAGGCCTCGGGATTAGCCAATAGTCTTTGGGATTTGGTTGGTAGGGTGTGATTTAATAGTGCAGGAGGAGGGGCGGCTGACCGACCTCATTTGGAGGCTTTCTATTTGGGTTGTTAGGACAAGTGTTATCATCATGTGAGAAAGACTTACACTTTGAGCAAGCTTTGGGTTTCCAATCATAAACAATTTCCTGTTGGAATTTATGACCATTGAGGTTTAGTAAGATTGAATCGGGTAATGGGGAGGAGGGGTTCACCTGGACACAAATCCTAGCAAAAGTGACTCGAGATTTGGAGGCTTGTCAACAGCTAGAGGGATTCCCACCATACTGTGGCCTTTGAGGACTCATTCCAAATGAGTGAAAGGTTTGGCAATTTAATACATAATGGAATTTCAGATATATGCTCCTTTGAAGGCCTAAAATCCCATGACCATTTTTGAAAAATGAATGGTTTACCGTTTAAGAAACAAGCTCCTTGATTCTAGACCAAGTCATTGTCTTCTTGACATATGAATTTGAATAAGAAAAAATCACCTTCCATGGTAAGAAGTTCCAATTCTCCCTTAAACTTCCATTTTTTATGGACAACAGCTAGAAGGGTACCATAAAATGGTCTTTTGCCAATAGCATGGCCAATCAAAGAGAGGCTCCAATCTTTCTGACCCTCTAAAAGTTCGGTTTCTGTGAAGGAGACTTCGTCGGAGTTAGGGGGGACAAAGGAAAGAGAAATCGATTTGCTTTTTTCATTTTGTGAACCAAGGAGATCTTTCCACATTCGAGAATAGATAGGAGAGGTTGGTTGTCGGGTAGGAGGTGCTACATCCGATGAATTGTTGGAGTTAGGGGATGAAAGCGGAGGAAAGTGGGTGGAGAGTGGTTGATTGGAAGCCATTGCGAAAAAAAATGAAGAACGAATAGTGGTGTGAGACCTCAGAAAGGCAGGAGGCCACCTGAGTAGAGGAGAAAGAGAAAAGAGTTACCTCAGACCGGGAAGGGTGTTGCCGGTGTCATCGATTGGAAAAGCGGCCGTCACCCGTCTCCTATTCTCGAGCCCTAGCTTTCTCATGCGAAGGAGCCTTTAGATAATATATATTTTTCTCTATCACATGTTGGACACAATAATTGTTGGCATCGAAGAAAATTAATCAAATCAGATAATTTTAAAAAATATGTAAAAAAACTAAATTAATGAGTAAATTTTAAATTATTTATAATTTTATCTTGTATTTATTTTCATTAAATCAAAATATCAATGTTTTTAAAATCTTTGTATTTATTTGATATAATTATACTATTTTTAAAGTCTTGTTGCGTCTTTGGAAAACCGATCAGGTAGAGTAGTTTCATAGCCTTGTCGATTAGTCCGACACACACGTTAAAAGAAAGAGACACTCATTTTAACGTGGAAAACCTGAAAGAGGGGAAAACCACGGGCCTAGAAAAGCTTCCATTATGTATCTGTTTCAGAGTACAAAATCTTCCTGATAACGGGATTACAGAATTGCATATGAGGGAGGAAAAATAGCTATGTAACAATGATCAGGTTGTAATAGTTGCTGGTAGTAGGTGGAGATGCAGAGATAATTAGCGATGAAGGTGGCCGGTGATGGTGGTTGATGGCCGTCGGCGAGTGGGACCTGCTTGGAGGATCTTCAAGCTTGAGCTTCTTCTTCCTCCTTGCTTGCTTTTCCTCTTCTTCCTTGCTTGCTCTTCCTCTTCCTCCTTGGTTCCTCCTCTTCTTCCTTGTTTGGACTCTTCCTCTTCTTCCTTGCTCGGACTCTTCCTCTTCTTCCTTGCTCGGACTCTTCCTCTTCTTCCTTGCTCGGGCTGTTCCTCTTCTTCCTTGCTCGGACTCTTCCTCTTCTTCCTTGCTCGGACTCTTCCTCTTCACTTCATTTGTTCTTCACTTGGCCTCCTTTGGTGTGAGGAATGGTGTGAGGAATGAAGGCATATTTATAGATGGGAGGAGGGTTATTCTTGTAAATTCATGTAAAGCCCGTACCACTCCCCTCGATCGGATGGCTCATGATGATTCCTTCGATCATTTGATGTATTTTGAGCATTTGGATGCCCAAATGAAGTCGGAATTATGAGATCTTAGGCTCGTTAGATCCGGCTCGTCGAGGCTTCGATTTGACTATAAACACTCTATATTTGAGCTGTTTTGAGATTTAATTGATGTCCCAAAGATTCCGATGATATTTAAGTGCTTGATCTCGATCGGTTTTGACTCATAATCATATAAACTTTCGATATCAAGATTTGTGCTTTGACTAGTGGTATTTTGAGAGCCATATCAGTTGCCTCCCTATTTTTGGATGACATTAGCTTAATCATCCAATATATGTGTCAAATGCTTTCGAAAATAACTTCAACAAAGCGTCGGGCATGAATCATACATTTTAGAGAAATCATCATAAAATATAAAATTATGATTATGGAAGTAGATGTGTGTCGTAGGCATGAGATTTTGAGGTTATCTATTTGGATACTCATAGAAGTTTTGAGCGTTTAGGGGACGCGAAGCGCGTAGCGCCGTCGGCGCGCTGAAGCCTGGCGCCATGGCGTCTGGCAGCAGCGTAGCCTTCTGTGGTCCAGCGATGATATGGTCAAATCTCGAGCGATATAGCGCGATTCTGGCGAGGAGCGGCGGAGCCGATGCAGGTCCGGCAGCAGCTGTGAAGCTGCGTGGTCTGCGAGCGTCATGCGTTGCGTCAGTCGCGTGGCCAGCCAGCGGGCCGTTCGTCCAGTTGGGTATGGCGTCGTCATGACAGTTCAGTGAGCGGCGTCGCGTGATGATTGTCCGTGGCAGTTGGTGAATAACTCGAATTGAAAGAGCGGGCGAGGCCAGCGCTCACTGGCCTTCGTCGCCTTCATGGTGAGCCATGGCTTTTCCGAATTTGAAGTGTTTTGAGCCATTTTTTGAGGGGTTTTTACCCTTTTGCCCCTGTGGGGGGCTATAAATTCCCCCCTAGGGTAAGAGAGAAAGGCACACCTTTCCCCTCTCCCTTTCTTCTTTAGTGAGGATCCTTTGGAGGCAATCAGAGAAGCGATCGTTGGGGAAGCGATTGAGGAAGCGGTCAAGGAAGCGATCAAGGCCCACGGTACGTCGTTCGGTTCTGCCTCGTCCGGTTCTTGGCCTCGTCGGACCGTCGGGTTAGGGCGGTCAAGGCCCGTACATCGTCATGGTTCGGTTCACCGACTCGTCGGTTCTTGGCCTCGTCGGACCATCCGGGTTAGGAAGCGTCAAGGCCCGCGGTACACGTCGTGGTTCGTTCTCATCCGGTTCTTGGCCTCGTCGGATCGTCGGGTTAGGAAGCGTCAAGGCCCGCGATACATCGTGGTTCAGGTTCGGCCTCGTCGTTCGCGGCCCCGGGGCGGTCAGGTTAGAGGCGATCAAGGCCATACGTCGTGATTCGGTTCGACTCGTCGGTTCTTGGCCTCGTCGGACCGTCGGGTTAGGCCACGGTACATCGTCGTGGTTCCGGTTTCCGGCCTCGTCTGTTCTTGGCCTCGTCGGACCGTCCGGGTTAGAGGCGATCAAGGCCCGATCGTCGTGGTTCGTTTCACCGACCTCGTCCCGGTTCTTGGCCTCGTCGGACCGTCCGGGTTAGAAGGTGATCAAGGCCCACGGTACATACGTCGTGGTTCCGGTTTACCGGCCTCGTCCGGTTCGGCCGTCGGAGTCCGGTTAGGAAGCGATCAAAGGCCACCGGTATCGTCGTGGTTCCGTCCGATTCTGCTCGTCGGACCGTCACGGGTTAGAGGCGATCAAGGCCACGGTACATCGTCGTGGTTAGGTTCTGGACCTCGTCGGTTCTTGGCCTCGTCCGAGGACCGTCCGGGTTAGGAAAGCGTCAAGGCCCGCGGTATCGTCGTGGTTCCGGTTTCGTCGGACCGTCGGGTTAGGAAGGCGCCCCGCTTGACCGTCCGGGTTAGAGGCGATCAAGGCTCACGCACGCCGTGGTTCCGTTACCGCCCCATCGTCACCCCGTGGGAGGCGATCAAAGCCACTCGTGATTGGTTCCGCCTCGTGACCGTCCGTTAGAGGCGATCAAGGCCCACGTATATCGTTTACCGCCTCGTCCGTTCTGGCCTCGCCGGATGTCCGGGTTAGAGGCGATCAAGGCCCATCACGTGGTTCCGGATCCGCCGAGTCTGCTAGGTTAAGGGCGCCCATGATACGCCGGTTCCCAGCTTACCGCCCCATCGGACCGTCCGGTTAGAGGTGATCAAGGCCCACGGACGCCGTGGGTTCCGGACGGCCCCGTCCCGTCCGTTGGGTTATCAAAGCCCACGATACGCCGTGGTTCCGTTACGCCTCGCGACCGTCGTTAGGGCGATCAAGGCCCACGGTATACGTGGTTCCGTTTATCGGCTCGCCGTCCCGGGTTAGGAGAGGTTGACGGCTCACCGACGATGGTGAGAACGGAGATGGCCGATGATCGGCGCGTTACTGTGACGGTAGTCGAAGTGACCGCGCGATATAGGCGTAATGCGATAGTGGTCGACGGCTGGCGACACTGGTCGCGATGATACGGCGGCGGACCGTGATTATGATTAATGGTGGGGTAAGGGAACGGTGGTGACGCGAAATAATGACGCTATGGTCCGTAGTCCCTACTTCTTGTAGGAAATAGGATTTCTTGAAACTTCAATAGATGGTTCAACAGTTGATAATTGATGTTGTCAACTTGCATGTTAGAGATATAATTGAATCCGCTGAGGATTTTTGACCCATCCGAGGTTGTTTGTCGTGGGTGTTACCGGACATTAACTGTGGGTACAAAGTTTTGACCTTTCTTAAGTTATCTAATATTATTCGTCGATGCTAACTGTATGGAAGAGGCCGTGGAAAGTCCACCAAGGACCTTTTGACCTTTCCGGTTGTTTGTCGAGTTTTGCGATGACATTAACTGTGGAAGAGGCCGTGAAGTCCACCAAGGACGTTTGACTATCCGGGTTGTTTGTCGAGCTTTTGCTCGACATTAACCCGTATGGAAGAGGTCGCAGAAGTCCACCAAGGACGTTGACCTATCCGGGTTGTTAGTCGAGTTTTACTCGCGACGTTAACCCGTATGGAAGAGGTCGTGGGAAGTCCACCAAGAACGTTTTGACCTGTCCGAGGTTGTTTGTCAGAGTATTACCCAATGACATTAACCTGTATGGAAGAGGTCGAATTGAATCCGCTAAGAATTTTTGACCTATCCGATGACGTTAACTGCGGTGGAAGACAATTGAATCGCCGAGGTAGTCGACGGTGGTGGGCGTCGCACGGATGACGGCCAATGGTGAAGGGCGATTGCCGGCGATGGTCAAAAATGGGCGATGTAGTCGCGAGCGGACGCTGGTTCTAATGGGGTTGGAGGGTATGGCACAATATTGACGGTGATCGGGCGATGGTCCGGCGGCATGTGACTTCTGATGGTTGGCGACGGGTGGTCACCGGCGAATACGTAGTCGGCGGCGACGGCGGTCCGGTGATTTTGACATATCCGAGTTGTTTGTCGAGTGACTCAATGACGCAACTGTATGGAAGAGGTCGAATCAATCCGAGGATTTTGACCTATCGGGTTGTGTGAGTGTGACTTCGATGACGCAACCTATGGAAGAGGTCGATTGAATCCATCAAGATTTTGACCTATCCGGTTGTTTGTCGAGTGACTCGACGCAACCTGTATGGAAGAGGTAATTGAATCCGCTAGATTTTGGACCTATCCAGGTTGTTTGTCGAGTCTTTGCGATGGACGCAACTGGGAAGAGGTCGGAAGTCCACCAAGGACGTTTTGACCTATCCGGGTTGTTTGTCGAGTGTTTCGATGGCGTTAACCCATGGAAGAGGTCGGAAGTCCACCAGACGCTTTGACCTATCCCGGTTGTTTGTCAGTGTTTATGATTAACCCGCATGGAAGAGGTCGCGGAAGTCCACCAAGGACGTTTGACCTATCCCGGGTTGTTTGTCGAGTGTTTACTCGATGACGCAACCCGCATGGAAGAGAATATATGAGCTTGTAGCGAGTTGACTATTGATCTCTTTTCATTGGTGTTCGACTTGCTTATCTTTTGAGATGAGTTGCCCCGACGAATCAAGGAACAAAATTTGATGAATCTTCATTCTTCGCCAGGTTTCTAAAAGCTTGAAATGATCCACCTCGATGGTGGTTTTGATCTTGTTGGGAAACTTGGTTGTTCCTGTGATGATTGTCTTGGTTGCCCCTCAAACGGAGGTGTGTTTGTTTGAGGTGGTCGATTCTTCACAAACCGACGTAGATATCCTTGTTGAATGAGTCTCTCGATTTCTTCCTTGAGTTGTATGCATGCTTTAGTATGTCCACGACATGAAAGTAACAATATTGCATTTCAATTCGGTTTCAATGGATGCGCCACTTGATATTTTCTTCGCGAATAGCCATCGTGGTTAACACGAGATGTGTTGTGTGTATGTCTTTTCGGTCGAGGTTCATGTTGTTGATATGGGGTCGTGGAGGGAGATCACTACTTTGTCGCTTTTGATGGGCTGTCGGTCCAGATTTCCTGGCGCTTTCCGCATATTGTTCAAATTGTTTATGCGCATGATTTACCGGTGGAGATTTGTGCTTATACGATGAACTAAGTCGATATAAGCGACCGTGTCCCATTAACGAATGAAAGGTCCCGACGGAGTCCTAAGGAAAACTCCTCTTAATAGTTCAGGGTCTACCCCAGGTATTTGGCGCGCTTCTAAGGAGAACCTCTGGAAGTATTCTTTGAGTGATTCACCTTCATTTTGTCGAATGCCGGAAAGATGGGAGGAATCTTTAATGATTCTCCGGTTCGCAATGAACTGTTCCAAAAGAACCGAGTTCGTTAAAGGTATGGATCCCCTTGGAAGAGAGTAGAACCAAGTGCGAGCTTGCCCTTTGAGGGTAACGGAAAGACGACAAAGTAGTGTGTCGAGCTCGTTGGATATGCATGATAGTCTGAATGGTCGATGTGTTCGTGTCGTTGCCCCATCGTAGAATCAATGCTCTAAGTTTGAAACCTACGGAATTGGATGTTGAAGAATGGCTTGTAAAGGTGAGGACTCCTCATAACCGGTGTGGGTGAAGATGATTATCTTGAAGGTGAAATTCATCTTGTATTAAGCGCCACATACTCGCAATGTCATGACGAGCGGGATTAACAAGATGAGCTTGTGTGAAGCTATCAACAACGATCGGTGGATTAGTAACCGGTTGAGCTGCACGCGATGGATGAGTGGAGCTAGCGGTCAAGGAGAGTCGGTCCCATGGGAACTGTCGGGAGGATTAGCGTTTGACCTCCTCTGGGCAACGACCGATCTTGGGGGAGATATGTTTGCCGTAGTAGCGGCTGTTGTAGTCCTTGCAAAAGTTGGATCATCTTATTTTGAGATTCCTTCATTCGACGGATACGATCTTCCAAAGAGATTCCTGCCACGCCTTCACCGACATGATCACGCCTATCAGGGGGAAGTGAGGCAGAAAGTTGGCGTCCTTGGTTCAAGGATTGGTTTGAGTGACGAGTTGAGCGAGGCTCCACAGGACGAGTGTTGTGCCTATTGGCCATAACGTGGATGTTCACGGAAATTGTGGTTGAAGGATTTTTCTTCCCATAGAAGCCGCTGCGTCGGAAAATCACCGGTAGAGTGAAAGTTTACGCCTTAGCCTTGTCGATTAGTCCAAAGACACACACGTAATTAAAGAGCAACAGAGACACCTGCAATTTTAATGTGAAAACCTCAAAAGAGGGGAAAACCACGGCCTTGCCCAAGAAAAGCTTCCACTATGTATCCGTTTGAGTACAAAATCTTCCCGAACGGAGGCTGTAATTGGGAGGAAAAACAGCTATGTAACAACGATCAGGTTGTAATAGTTGCTGGTAGTAGGTGGAGATGCAGGACAATTAGCGCGAAGGTGGTGATGGTGGTTGATGACCCGAGGGAGTGGACCTTGCTTAGAGGATCTTCAAGCTTGAGCTTCTTCTTCCTCCTTACTTGGCTTTTCCTCTTCGCTTCTGCCTCTTCCTTCCTCCTTACTTGGGTTCCTCCTCTTCTTCCTTGTTTCTCTTTCTCTTCCTTGCTGGACTCTTCCTCTTCTTCCTTGCTGGACTCTTCCTCTTCCTCTCTTTCTTCCTTTTTGACTCTTCCTCTTCTTCCTCTTTCTGGACTCTTCCTCTTCACTTCATTTGTTCTTCACTTGGCCTCCTTTGGTGTGAGGAATGGTGTGAGGAATGAAGGCATATTTATAGATGGGATTCTAAATTCATGTAAGCGTACCACCCCCCTCGACGGACGACGGATGATTCCTTGATCATTTGATGTATTTTGAGCATTTGGATGCCCAAATGAAGTCGAATTATGAGATCTTAGGCTCGTTAGATCCTCCGAGACGCAATTTGACTATAAACACTCCATATTCGAGAGAGGTTTTGGGATTTAATTGATGTCCCAAAGATTAAATGATATTTCAAGTTTGATCTCGACGGTTTTGACTCACAAATCATATCGCTTTACATCAAGATTTGTGCTTTGTTTGGTATTTTGAGAGCCATATCAAGTCTTATTAATATATAACTTAAATATTATTAAACATAGCTGAATTAAACTTTAATAATATAAACAAATTATTTTAATCCTAATTTAATAAGTAATAACATTTATTTTTCAAAGTTTATTAGCCTTTCATAATAATGAATTATTTTTACACTTTATAGGATTGTTATAAGATTTTATGAGACTTTGCGTGTTGTATGTTTATATATGTTCCCTCGAAAATGCAACTTACAGAGCTTCTTCATCAGTAGAGTGCCAGCATACTCATCAATAGTAATGGAGATTATACCCTTTGGCTGTCTATCATCTTCTATGCTTAGAGTGAATCCTCGAATGCTTAATATTGCAGCAATCTCTTAACAATGGCACTTCTCACGACGAACCAAGGGAACTACTACGAAGCTTCAAATGCAATCTTCTTTAAAATAGACAAAATTTTTAAAATAAGTTTAATCCTAATCTTAATTAGCAATTTAGGCTCTTTTTTTTTATTTATTTTTTTTAAAGGGCAGCTTATTTTATGCTTTTATCAGTCATATGATGTCGAATCGAGCAACTTGATATCAGAATCATAACGAAATTTTCTACAACTTTGTTGGTCAAAATTTAAGATTGTGGATATGACAGCGTTTTGAGCCGAAAAAAAGCTACCACCGAAATGAAATTTGAGTTGTATTTACGCTTTTCAAAGTCATAACGTAATCGAAATTGGTATCGTTGGAATCGTAACAAAATTTTCTACAACTTTCATGTTGATTAAAATTTACGATTGTGGCCCGATGCACAACAGTTCTCTTATTATAAGTATTTTTTTAATATATATTTTTATGTTAATTATAACACAATTATTCTAATTTTTTATATTAACTATTAATATAATTATCCGAGCTTTCTTTATTCACTGTAAATACTAATTATGGTATGATTAGTTAAAAAATATATTTTAATCTCTTTAAGGATGATGTTATAATAACGTAAATGATTAATCTTTAAGGATTAATAAGATAAAGATGTTATGTATAAAGGTTCATTAAAGTAAGAGAGGCTAAAACATTTTTTATTTTTGTTATAGCATATATATATATATATATATATATATATATATATATATAATAGGATGAGAATGTTATGAGATAAAGCAAAAGTTACTCCAAAGTACGAAAGTTTGCTCTATAGGCCACGAAGAAGCAATTTCAAAAATTGTCAGACGGCCATAATCGAAATTTCAACCAACATGAAAGTTGTAAAAATTTACGATTTCAACGATATCAAATTCGCTGTATGACTGACATGCGAAAATACAACAAATGCTCAAATTTCAAATTTCGCTAATTTTACGATTCAAAAAAAGCGAGTATTGAGCCATAATCTTAAATTTTGACAAACATGAAAGTTGTAAAAAATTTAGTTACGATTCAAGTTATTAATTTTGACATTATATGACTCATAAGCATAAGAAAGTCTCCGCTTTTTTTAAAAAATAAATAAATAAAAGAGTCCGCATTGATGATGATATGATCGTCCGCAACCGACGACAGCCTATTTTGTTAAAAAAAAAAATTCATGTCTAAATTGCTAATTAAGATTATGATTAAGCCTCTTTTGAAAATTTTGCCTTTAAAATATTGATGCAACAAAATTTTCACCTTACTTAAGATATATTGTTATGAGCTTCTTAGACGTCATCATGAATTATGTAACGAAACGTCAGATGTTTTTTTTTTTTTAATGAGTATCCGCCCAATACCCTACTCATCTTATGGGAGTATCAGACTAATCTCAGTCAAGACCACATTCATCACCCACGTGTCATTCCTTACTTTTCTTTCATCACGCCTGAGAGAATCAAACGCAGTTGTGGTTCTCACCGCTCCACAACCTTTGAAGATGCAACTCCCACATCAACTTCCATTTCTAATAATTACAACTGATCTTGCAATCTTTAATTTTTCATTTTGAGAGATTTCTTCTTTGCTTTTGCTTGTAATAATTTAGTATCCTTCTCTTATAATAGATATTACTCGTGCCAAATGGTGTTTTTTGGACAAGTTAAATCCGCTTTTTTGTAATCCGTTAAAGCCGCTTAAGTTAAATCCAAATTTACTAAATCCCTATTGATTTATTTGATTTAGAGTAGAAGCGTGGGAAGGAGGGTGCGAGGGAAGACGAGGATTGCCTTTGCGATGTCTCCCTTCTCATTTTCGATGAGTAGCCAAGCGAAAGGGAGAGACAAGGGTTTCAAACGCCTTAATCTCATCAACCCTTTCCTTTTTCGCTTTGTTATTTTGTTTTAATTTATTTTTAAATTTAATTTTAAATTTTTTAGATATTAATTAATTAATATATCATCTAGATTAATTATAATTTAATAGAATTAGATATAATTAATATATTTACTAATTTATAATTGATTAATATATTTATAATTAATTGATCAATTGGGTTATGATAATTATAATTTTGATATGTCATTAAAAGTTCTTAGTTCAAGCGAATCTTGATGATATTATTGAATATCACTTAGAATCAAAATCTTAATCTTTCAAACTCTCTAATATGTAGATTGATATAAAACACATCAATAAGATCAAAAGTAATCCGATCCTAAGTCTAGACTTTCTAGATCAAGTACTTAAAAAATAATTAAAAATTTGATATATCATTTAAATCTCTGAATAATTTTTAAATATAAAATATTTATAATCAAATTAAACTTTGAGGCAAATCTAATGTCAAGATCTCTTACTTATGATTTTATTTGAGTATTTAAATATTTAAAATATATCTTATAATCAAGAAGATTATTTTGAATTATCTGATGAAGTGATTTTGATTTGACTTATATTTATAATAAATATCACTCATATAATCTATAAATAGTCATTTATTTTTTATTTAAATGAACCTAAACTGAAAAAAAAAAAATCTATATTTAAATAATCCCAAAATATAATCGGATCACCGCCTGTACACCCCTCATCAACTCCATTAGAGCTTCCATTGCTATTGCTCCTCTCTTGGAAATCCCCCACTCGTCCACCCCCATAAGCTCCCACCGTCAAGAACCGCTGGATCACTCGGCATAAACAATTTCAGAAGAAACCCACCAGAGTACACAGTACCGCTGCTCGAACTCTCTTACCCTCCTCTTCCCCCTCCCTTTCGTCATCTTCCACCTCTCTGTCAACACCACATTCTCCTCCTTCTCTTCCCCGCTTCTCTGAATCTGAATCGGCATCAACTCCACCATATCCTTCAGAGAAAGCTCGTACGACGTCTCAAGCAAGTCGCGGGCCAGATCCATCATCTCCTGCCGGTACTTGTCGATCATTTGAGCGCGGGAGGTGCTAGTGCCGGAGTCCGGAGATGCTGACTTCCAAAGAGGCGGAGAAGAGGCATCCTAAGAGCCTTCGACGGAGGAGGCGGACGGGTAGGCGAATTGTACGAGATCATGGCCCGAATTCATGCGGCGGTTCTGCTTGCCAAAGGAATCATCCAGGATTTTGAGGTTTTCAGCCCAGGTGCGTATTCAAGATGATCGGAGACTGGGAAGAAGCTGAACGGATCACTGGCAGATAAATTTGGCCGGCGGCGATCGTGGGATAGCATGTTGGTGTTGAACTTCACATATATATGTCATAAGTTGTTTTTATATTGGATAGGCAACAATACACAAATCATGGCTCAAAATACATCGGACATTATCGAAAATGATCGAAATGATCTCCGATAGACGAATGGACTTGCCGTATAGATCAAAATTGACTAAAATACCACAAAAATCTAACGATCAACCGGCAAAAAACGAACTATCAATGTGTCGACGCCGCATATCGAAAAGTCGCTGACGATGTCCAACGACTCGCTTGTAAAATTGATCACGTTATTAGCTTCGAAACATCGAAAACTACCAAATGAGATCCCCATCGCGGACAAGTGCAAATGCCAATAATCGAATCGCCGCACAAATCGGTAGAAATATACTGGCCGCCGCCAAAATCAAATAACCTCTGATCGACGATCGAACTTTACCATCACGTTTAGAACGTTGAAACTGGTCAGAATATAAATATTGCACAACTTGATGATTAACCGATCAAGCGATCGAGTTGTCAACGCGCTTACACGCATATTGATGTCGGGAAGATGAGACTATGCCCAAACGACATCCGTTCATGAAATTAATAGCGTCATTAACTTCGAAATATCAAAATATATCAAGTAAAACTATTCGCACTCAATTTAGACAAATTTATGTGAAAATCGGTTGAAAGGAGACGATTTTTGAAGAAATTAACTAATTGACCGATAACCAAACGCCCGACATAAATGAATCACGCCGCGATTGAATATCTAATAACTTAAATTATATATATATATATATATATATATATATATATATATATATATATATTGATTATCTATCATATCGATGTAAAATTCAATTTAAAGTCAATTACTCAATTTAAAAAATCAGTTTAAAGCCCTAATCTAAACCTAAATCCACCCTATTCCTCTATTCAACCGACCGTACCGGCTTAACCTGTGCTGGCACGGCTCACGCGACCTGCTCCACTACACGCATGCAGGAAAGGAAACCGAGCCCTCCTTCACGCGCAACCTGATCCTCTTCATGCACGCAACCAACCTGAGATTCTCCTGATCGTTCGCTCACGCACGGATGGAACTGCTCGAGCTGCAACCACTCCTTCTCCTTCATGAAGCTCAACTGTTCACTTTGTTTTTCCTCCTCTTCCCAACCATTCCCTATCGAAGAACTTTCTTCATTCTTCCGATTTCTCCTGATTGAACCAGGTCGATGCCCTTTCTCCTCCCCTTTTCCTTCCATTCTTCTTCTTCATTCTTCCATTCTTTTCCACTTCTTTACAGATTCCTTCCCCTCTTTTCTTTTCTTTTTTTCATCTTCTTTTCCCCTCAAAATCAAAATCAAAATACCTTCTCTTTTTGCTGCTAATCCAATTCTATTTTCCTGCATTTCTCAATCTGAAATTTCTCCCTTTTTTCCAAATCCGAATTTCCTACTTCGTTTCCCCGCAACCGGAGAAGAACACCGTCATGAGGCGGGTTCTTCTTTTAGTTTTCGGCGTCGCCCTCCTTGCATTACACTTCCAATTTTTGCTTCGCTCCAACCGAAGAAGAACATCATCATTATACGGGTTCTTCTTTTGGTTTCTGGCATATCCAACCCCGTTTTCTTGCTGATCATTGCAACTCGCAGAAAAAAAAAGAGTCAGAATATGTGGGATCAATGTGTGAATGTGGATATATACATGCTTATATTTCTTTCAGTTTGATTTGTGCGCTCATGAGCGAGATGAAAAGTCGGCTGCAGTGTTGTAGTGAAATATTGTCTTCATCTATCCTTTTTGAAGAGGATAAATGAAAACTAAAATATAAACCTTTGGTCGGGACACCACGTAGATCCCCAGATGTTCTTATTAGGGTGATCGAGTACGACATTGAGGAGAGGTGTACTATCTCGAAAGATAGAAGTCACCACCCCACAATGAACCTAATCACCTGAATAAGGACTCTTAAGGACTATGGGTCTTCGTATGTACCAAAGATTATACCCCTACTTTACATGAAAAAGTAAAGTAGGGTTTATTTTAAACTGGGTTCGTTAAGTTCCTTATGGAGGCAAGCCTCCATAGTTAATTATAACCTAAAGAATGAGATGCTTTAGGAATACTCTCGATTAAGGCAAATGATCATTGTCTTCAAAGATTTCAATAGGAAGGACAATCAATCGATTGGTTTATTTTTGGAGAATCAAGTGGGATCGATCAAGAGGAGGGAGTTCTTATCGAAGCCAAAGAAAGATAAGTAAATGATGTTTTAGATATTAGGAAGCCTAGTAAGCATACCAAACTATCCTATGATTTGACTTTATATTTTTGAATTTGAAAGAGATTAGTTGTTTGAGTTGAATTTTCATTAGAAATCAGACTTACAATTCCATTACACAAGATCATGGGAATGCAAGAAGTGAGGATTTATGCTAGCCCACAAAGTGGAGAAGCAACCTCGGATCCTAAATCTAGGGAGCTCTGGCGAGGGTCAAAGCATGATCTATATCTAAGGTAAAAAATGGGTATTTGGTTCATCTCCATAAGAGAGGATGAATCACCCGACTGTTGGACTTACAACCGCCTGAGGGTGGCCGCCAACTAACTCCTCCTACGATTTTAAATACATGTTGGCAAGACTTATGTTTATGCAAGATAACAAAGTTTTTTATTTATTTAGAATGAGGCTAAATCCTTAAACACACTCCCTAAAGAGACTTGAGCATGTAAAGACATGCTTCAAATGACCTAAATTTAATGCAAATCATATTACATGTTATTTTCATTTTTGGACAATCATTTGACTCAAAGCTATAGGATTTTTTATGCTTAATGCATGAGAAATTAGATCATGAAAAATCGAAGATGGGGAGGTGTGTTTCCACCAAGGCTCTCAAAAGTCAAGCCAAGTTCTTTGGCAGGGGTGCAAGCCCTCCAAATCAAGAATGAATCAATATTCTTTTTATGCATGATATTATAAAGAAAGACAACATTCAGCTAAAGGGTTGCTAATTTTTTTATCTTGTTTATAACCTAAGCTTTAGGTGAGGTTATGAGTTGTTTATTTTCAATTTTGAGTTGATAAATTTGATACAAAATTTATTTTTCTCTTAAGAGCCTAATCATCATCCAGGCCATACATCAAATCAAGGAAGAAACTAGAAAAAAGATGTCATTTCTAAAGCATAAGCAAAATAAAACATCTAACATTTTATAAAGCTAATCGCAAAAGAATAAAATGTCCAAGTGTGGTCGGGCACCACCGCACAAACCCAAAAATACATTGGGTAGCCGAGCTCTACCCTTATGCAACACAGATTACAAATGAATTAAATACAATTAAGCAAGGAAATTCATGTTATGGGGGTCTTCATTCTTCTCTTCTTCTTTCTTCTTTTGGATGGTTGAAAGGTGGTTGCTCCAAAGGCTTCACAATGTACATAAGATGAGATCTTATGACCAATGTTCATCCTAATCTCCCATAACAATTATTCCAAAATCATAATTGCAAAATTACATGAAAAGGAAAAGTAAATCTAACTAAAACCTACAAAATAAAGATTAGCTAAACAAACCACACATTCCCAAGCATGTATATAAACAAATTGGACTTAGCACCTCACACATGGGTAACCAAGTCCACCTAGCCTATTTTGGATTATGCTTAGGAGTATAACCAACCTGCAGAACAAAAATAGTTATATTTTTATTACAACACCCCTTAAGCACAATCCCCTGCAGAAGATAATGATTAGACTAAATCGCTCTACCATTTATTCTATGCACATACACCCTAACATCTAGACTAAAATATTATATCATCAAATAAAAATAAACATCAAACCATGCACCGCCATAACATAGGACTAGAAGTGATGATTTAGTCTAATGTGTGTTCCATGTGGTTTGGTGTGCTTAAGTTTTAAGGTTAGGATTTTCTAAGTGTGAAAAGGTTCGACTTAGAAGGGTGGTCTTATCTAAGTTGTTTAGTTGATTTGGTTGATTTTTATTTGATAATATTGATTTTGTTTGAATAAACCTACTTAATTACTAAGTGTTGTAAAGAGAAAAAAAGAGAGGAGAACTTCTCTTTCATCCCTACCCTAAGTGATTTCTAAGGTAGATTCATTATTGATTTTTGTTTAGTGAATATTTTATTATGTATTTTAATTGATCCTAAATTTAAATTTTCCTTAAATTAACCTATTCAAAAAGAAAGACATTTTTAGATTAAGTAAAGTGAATTACTATCACAAAACACATAACATTTTATTTCTTTCCCATATGTGTATCATGCACATGAATGATTCCTAAGCATACCTATAAATGTAATGCAAATATTTAGCACACCTCAATAATGAATGCTAAGAGAGTTTGCTTAAGGGAATTTGAAATGTTTCAAGTATGCGTGATTTTATTTAAGTAGAAAAGAATAATTATTTTATCCATTTTCATATGCACATTTACAAGTATAAAAGACATAAGTGACTACAGTGTCATTGTTAACACTAGGGGTGTAAGGTATAAGACCCACTTAGGGCTACTTAAAGCCTCACAACCCCGAGATTGTCCGACTAATATACCACTTTTCTTAAATACATGTGCATGTACAAAAAGAAATGCATGGAAAGAGAATCATGCAAAAGTTTATGTTGGTTTGTTAAGTAGGAGAGAATGACTCTTTTATCCATCTTTCATATGCACACTTACAAGTATACAAGACATAAGTGAGTACAACGCCATTGTTAGCACAAGGGGTGTAAGGTACAAGATACTTATATTACTTAAAGTCTCGCATAATCCGGGTTGTTGGGACATATACCACTTTTCTTAAATACATGTGCATGTACAAAAAGAAATGTATGAAAATAAAATCATGCAAAAAGTTTATGTTGGAACTTGGTTATGCAATTTATATGTGTAAGTATAAGGATCTTTCTTAAATCATAATATGGAAAATGATAAGAATAGATTTAAGCAAGTGTTATGTTCTTTTAAAAGAACTATACACTTTGCAAATCTTATTCAAATCCATATTAAGAGGAAAGAAAGGAAGTAAACATAAGACACATTTTTATATTCACATGCAAGCTTATAAATAAACTATAAGTAGCACACTTTCTGTTTTAGGTATTTGATTTATAGATTTTGAAAAATAGTTTTGAATTTAATAGTGATAATATCCACTCATATTTTTACTTTAGCCAAAACATGCAATTTGATATAAAGGAAACTTTTCATTTTAATTTTATTTTTAAAAGACATGAATGCATGATTTTCATATGACATACACATTTAGCATGCTAGGAAAGAAATAAAATGATGTAAGCATGTAACTTCACTTACCCTAATTAATTCCTAAAGACAATCTTATGAAATAAGATTATTTAAAGAGAATCAAAAGTCGTTTAAAGAGACTTTCATTTTTATTTTGAGTTTGATTTAGTTTAGGAAAATGTGAGAAGGTTTGCTGATCCTTACCCATCCCCACATGTGTGTATTTTTTAGTTTAGTTTTTTAGGTGATTAGATCAATTTTATGCTTTGGTTAGGTTAAGATGTAGATTAAGCTTATTAATTACCCCTTACCTACACCACCTTAGCATATCTAATCAAATAATTATGAGCCAATATATGACATAAAACCATAAGGAATTTAAATCAGCAATGCACCCAAGAAGAAATATATTAGGTTATTAAGTTTCTCGAATGTTTTGAAAATTTTATAAGGTAATTAAGTAGGTCATTAGTGGATTAGCCCTTAATTAAATTCAGATTAAGGAAGAAAGGGGGTTTAGGGAATAGCTTAAGAAAAATATCCCAAAATAATTTCATAAACCTCCTAATCACTTAAATAAAGTTTAATTAAATTAATCAAGGATTAAACCATTGTTCACATATTTAATTAAGCTTAATTACATTAAGAGAGTGATTAAGAGTTCATTAATTAATTTTCCTGATTATCTCATTAATAAATAGCAACCAAATTAGGAGAGGTAGAAGTCATCCCACTAAACATGTTTGAGAAGTTTGGAATTAATTAATGAAATTATTAAGGAGTAATTAGGGTTATTAAGTTATCAAATATACCCTAATTAAGGAAAATCTACTATTTAAATTAAATTGGAAATAATTTTATTAGATTTTCATCTGAATTATCTTTAAAATGAGTATTTATTCATATTTCTCTTATATTTTAATTAGTTATTTTTTTTGAAGTTTCAATTGATTTAAGTGATTTTAAGAATTTTGCTAATTTATTTTTATCAAAATAAATCATTTGACACTCAAAATTTAATATATTTTAATCTAGAGATCATTTTGACTTAAAATTTTTATGGTAGGTGTATTTTAAAATCAACTTTAATCTCTGAAATTTTCAACTTAATCTAACCTATATTTTTGATTTAATTAAAGAAATTTGATTTTTACTAAAAGTGAAATTAAGCTAAAAATATTTATTAAAATTTGAGGATTTTTAGTTCTTTGAATTCCTCTCAGAAATACGAATCCAACGAGCCATTGTTTATAATTTTTGGTTAAGTATTTTATTTTCTATGAATTTTTGAATTTTAAGGGGATTTAAATCAATCTTTTAAATCGAAAACGGTTACCATGTGTAACGCTGGTCGATCCGACCCATGGCAATTCGCAAAGGCAGCGCCCAAAAGAGCGGAGACGTCAACGGCGACAGGGACCCGGTGCACTCGACCGTCCAGACGACGCGGACGATGGTCTGGGATCGCATCACGTGATCGAAAGCGATCGCGATCCACATATCCGAGCTGTCCCATCCGTGAACCACGGATTGATGACGTACCCATAAGTAATTTCAAGATTTTTTAAATAAAAAATGGTATTTTAAGTGAAAATTTGTCCAAATGGATTCGTTTTCATGCCGATTCGCACTGAAAAATTCTATTTTCTAATTGGAATGATTTAAAATAAAATACGGATTATCTAGGGTAGATTCCTAAAATCATAAAAAAAATTCATCACAAAATAAAGATCCTAAGGCTATAGTTTTTTGAAGACCTCATCGTGGATGATTGGTGGCGATGGTGACTGAAAGGTCGTCGAGTGAGGGAAGAAGCATTGAACTGAGCTTTAATGACTTAAATTTAATGCAAATCATATTACATTTTATCTTTCATTTTTTGACAATCATTTGACTCAAGCTATAGAATTTTATATACCTAGAATGAGAAATGCCAAATAAATCACCGATAAGAAGGTGTGTTTCCACCATGACTCTCACAGGTCAAGCCAAATTCTCTGGCAAAGGTGAAAGCCCTCCAATCAAAAGTGAAATAAGATACTTTTTATGCATGATATTATAAAAAAATACTCATCCAGGTAAGAGGTTTCTAATTCTTTTATCTTGATTTTTAGCTTAAGCTTTAGGTGAGATAAGTTGTTTATTTTAGATTTTGAGTTGATTAATTTGGTAGAAGATTTATTTTCATCTAAGGGCCTAATCATCATCCAGGCCATACATCAAGCAAGGAAGAAACTAGGAAAATGATGACATTTCTAAAGCACAAGCTAAACAAAACATCATACATTTTATAAAGCTAATGCAAAGAAAGGCAAAAGGTTTAACACCACCGCACAAACTCGAAAATAAATTGGGCAATTGAGCTCTACCCTTATACAACCCAGATTACAAATGAATTAAATTACAATTAATCAAAGAAATTCATGTTATTTAAAGAGAATCATTACATAGGAGTGTATAGGAATAGATTTCAAACAAGTGTTATGTCCTTTTCAAGTGGACTATACACTTTATAAATCCTACACAAGCCTATGTTAAGAAAGAGAAGAAAGATGTTCATTTTATTTTGAGTTTGATTTAGTTTAGAAAAAGTGTGAGAAGGTTTGCTGGTCCTTACCCATTCCCACATGTGTGTATTATTTTAGTTTAATTTTTAGGTGATTAGATTAATTTTATACTTTGGTTAGGTTAAGGTGTAGATTAAGTTCATTAATTACCCGTTACCTATACACTTTAACATATTTAACCAAATAATTATGAGCCAATGTATGACATTAAATCACAAGGAATTTAAATCAGCAAGGCATCATAGGAAAGAAAGGCACCTAATGCAATTGGCTCACAATTAATGATTAATTAAGCTAAAGAGTTTATCTTAAGTACTTTCATAACCCTTCCCATGCATGTGAGTTAGGTATGATTTCCTTAGGCTACTTAGGTTATTGAATACCTAAGCATCTACCCAAGAAGAAATAGATTAGGTGATTAAGTTTCTGAAATGTTTTCAAAATTTTATAAGTTAATTAAGTAGGTCATTAGTGGATTAGTCCTTAATTAAATTCAGATTAAGGAAGAAAGGGGGTTTAGGGAATAGCTTAAGAAAAATATCCCAAAATCATTCCATAAACCTTCTAATCACTTAAACAAAGTTTAATTAACTTAATCAAGGATTAAACCACTATTCACATACTTAATTAAGATTAATTATATTAAGAGAGTGATTAAGGGTTCATTAATTAATTTCCCTGATTAACTTATTAATAAATTCCAAGAAAATTAGGAGAGACAAAGTCATCCCATTAAACATGCCTGAGAAGTTTGAAAATAATTAATGAAGTCATTAGGGAGTAATTAGGGTTATTAAATTTTCAAATAAACCCTAATTAAGGAAAATATATTGTTCAAATTCAATTAGAAATAATTTTATTGAATTCTACTCTGAATTATCTTTAAAATGAACCTGAGTTTGTATTTTTTTTTAGAATTTTCTACAATTATTATGAATTTAGAAAGTTTCAATTGATTTAAGTGATTTTTATGAATTCTGCTAATTTATTTTATTAAAATAAATCATTTGACACTCAAAATTCAATATCTTTTAATCCAAAGGTCATTTTGACTTAAACTTTTTATGGTATGTGTATCTTAACATCAATTTTAATTTTTGAATATTTTTTACTTAATCTGATATGTATTTTTGGATTAATTAATAAAATTTGTTTTTTACTGAAAGTGAAATTAAGCTTAAAATGTTTAGGAAAATTGGGGGATTTTAAGTTGTTATATTTCTCTCGGAAAGACGAATCCAATGAGTCCTTGTTTGCAATTTTTGATTAAGTATTTTATTTTTATGAATTTTTGAAGTTTTAGGTGATTTAAATTAACTTTTTAAATCAGAAAAATCAGATTTTCCTACTTAACATAGTCAGCGTGCCCACGGCGCTGACGTGCAACACGTGATTGGGTACGCGGTGCCGCGTGGCAAGCACGCGCCATGCGATGCCATGTGATTGATGCGCAGTGCCACATTAGCAAATGGGCAGGAAGACTGGTAACGGCTCTATCATGACACGCGGTTTGATCCGGACCGTCCGATCACGTGAACTGCGCGATCGGACGGTCCATATCGCATGAGGCGATCTGATGGGCTGGATCACGTGATACTTGCATGATCCGAGCCGTCCGATCTCGTGAACTATGGGATTGAACGATGGCCACTGGCCGCAGAATAAAAAATAGTATAATCGGCCATCGTCATATCAATAACTACCCTTGCAAATGCATAAGGTGGACAGTCAAGTTCTTCCCCTGAAAATGAGCAACGTGTAGAACAACAAGAAGTAGAGGAAGAAGAAGAACCTATACTACTACGCGCCAAAGCTAAAGAGTAAAGAGAAATGCAACGTCAAATGGAGATCAACGACAAGGAGATTGCACAGCTTGGTACCAAGATGAATGATATGATGGAACAAATGAATATCATGATGGAGATATTGCAGAAGAATATCACATCAAATGCATCACCTGTCATGTCTGCTAATCAACAGTCAGCTAATAATGCAACTTCTATATCATTAGTCACTATAGTAGCTCAAGCTCTTACAGTACATGCTACACCTGAAGTGAGGAATGAAGTTAAACAAACTCCTCTCCTGCCGATAATTCAAAATTTGGCTAACACACTTGGAACGGTAACAGCCGCTCAACTAGAAATAATAATCAATAAAAAGATAAAGATAATAATAGCCTCAAAGCTAAATTTGAGTAGTTTCCCATACCGAAATGAATATGATCAAGTGTCATAGAAAGGCTACTCGCCAAAATTTAATACTTTTAGTGGGCTTGGTAATTGTGGTGAAGAATTTCTATAGGGAGTGGCCTTCAAATCTGTGGGGAGGAATGAAAGAGGCAAGCCACTATAAAAATTTATCTTGGTAAGACACCACGCAGATTCACAGATGTATTTATTCAGGTAATCGAATACGTCATCAAGGTATAGTGTGCTATCCTAAAAGATAGACGTCACTACCATTTAATGGAACCGATCACCTCAATAAGGACTCCTAAGGACGATGAGTCTACATATGTACTAGAGATTCTTCCCCTATTTTATATGAAAAAGTAAAGCAAAGTTTCTTTTAAATCGGGTTTGCTAAGTTCCTTACAAGGGTAAGCCCCCATAGTTAATTGCATCCTAAGGGACGGAATCCTTTAGGAAAACTCTCGATTAAGGTAAATGATCATTATCTCAGAAGATTTCAATAGGGAAAGGCTATCAATTGATTGGTTTATGTTTGAAGATCAAATGAGATTGATCAAAAAAGGGAGTTATTATCGAGGCCAAAATGAGAAATAAGTAGAGATGCTTAAGATGCTAGGAAACCTAGCATCTCAAACTATAATAAAATTAGGCTTTACATTTTAGAAGTTGATTTAGTTTGTTTGAGTTATATTTTGATTAGAAATTTAGATTTAAGATTCCTTAACACAAGATTAAGGAAATGCCTAAGAGGTGAGGAATTATAGCCCACAAATGGGAGAAGCAACCTCAAAACCTAAATCTAGGGAGCTTCGGCGAGGGTCGGAAGCACAACCTAAATCTAAAGCAAAAATGAGTAATTGGTTTGCCTCCACAAGAGAGGACAAACCATCCAACTGCTTGGACTTACAACTATCTGGGGGTGGCAGCCAACTAACTCCTCCTACTATTTTAAATTCATATAGGAAAGTCTTTATGCTTGATGCAAGATAGCTAGGCTATTTTTATTCAGAAAGAGACTAAGCCCTTAAACTCACTCCCTAAAGAGACTAGATCATGTAAGGGGACATGCTTCAAATGATGTAAGTCTAATGCATTTCAATTTCATTTTATTGTTCATTTTGGATAATCATTTTGACTCAGGCTAATAGGATGTTTATGGCTAATGCATGAGAAAATAGATTATTGGCCAAAATTAGAGAAAAGATTAGGAGGTGAGTTTCCACCACCTCAAAGGTCAAGTCAAGTTCTCGACAAAGATGGAAGCCCTCCAATCAAGAGTGAAACTATATGCATTTGTGCATGATGTTGTAAAGTAACCATAAAAACTCATCTAACTAAGGGGTTACTAAATCTTTTATCTTGATTTCTAAACCTAGGCTTTAAGTAAGATTATGAGTTGTATAGTTTTAATTTAAGTTTTTTAAGTTGGGTAGAAAATTTATTTTTTTTCTAAAGAGCCTAATCCTCATCCAGGCCATACATAAAGCAAGGAATAAACTAGGAAAAGTATGCCACTTAATGCACAAATTAAACAAACATCAGCCAGTTTATAAAATCAGCGCAAAAAGAATAAAAGGCTGTTGTGGTCGAGCACCACCGCACAAATCAAAAAAATATCAAATTGGGTAGCCGAGCTCTATCGTTATACAATCCGGATTACAAATGAATTAAACTACATTTAAGCAAAAGGAATTCATTGTTATGGGGGGTCTTCAAGCTTTATTCTTCTTTCTTCTTTCTTCTTTCTTTCTTTCTTCTTTAGATCTTCCTTTGGAGGGTTGCATGGTAGGTGCTCCAAGACTTCACATGGTGCATAAGTTGGGAGTCTTATGACCAATGCTCATCCTAATCCCCGATAACAAATCATTCCAAAGTCCTAAATATACAAATTTTTCTTTCATGAAAAAAGGAAAAGCATAAATCTAATTAATACTTGCAAAATAAGGATTAACCAAATCACACCACAGAAATCCCAAGCATGTATATTGGACTTATCACCCCACACATGGGTGATTAAGTCCACTTGGCCTATGGATTATGCTAAGGGGTATAAAGAACCTACAAGCAAGAAGCATTTATATTTTTATGACAGCTAGCCCCTTTAGCACAATCCCCTACATAAAAGAATAGTTAGACTAAGCGCATCCTACCATTCATTCTACGAGCATACACCCTAACATCTAGTCTAAAACATTCATCATAAAATAAAACATAACATCAAGCCATGCATCGACCTAACCTAAGGCTAGAAGTGGTGACTTAGGCTAATGTGTGTGCTTTGAAGGTATGTGTGGTATGCTTAGATTAGGATTTTGGGTTCAAGTTTTCTAAGTGTGAAAGGCATATTCAAGTTAGAGGAGGGTTTTATTTAAATCATTTAAGTATTTTTGATAATTTTTATTTCATATTTTATTTTGATTTGAGTGAAACCTACACTTAATTAATAAGTTAAAGAGGGAGAAAGAGAAGAAGACTTCTCTTTCCTTCCTAATCTAAGTAATTTCTAAGGTAAGTTCACATTTTAGTTTCATTTAGGTGAATATTTTAACTACATCTTTTACTTAATCTAAGTTTTGATAAATCCTAAACAAACCTATTCAAAAGAAATGCATTTTAAGATTTAATAAAATGAATCAAAATTCACATAATATATATCACTTTAACTCTTTCCCAACATATATAACAAGCATATGGATAGACCCTAAGCATAAATATATACATGCAAATGAGAGTAGTTAACACAATTTATGATGCATGCTATGTGATCCATTTAAGAAAATTTAGAAGTTAAGCATGTATGATTTTCTTAAGTAGAAAAAGTTTTCCTTATCCAATTTTTACATACACATATGAATGAAGAAAAGGCATAAGTGAGTATGGTGCCATTATTAGCACCAGGGGTGTAAGGTACAAGATCTACTTGGTGCTACTTAAAGCCTCGCAACCCCAGGATTGTCCAGACTAATATACCACTTTCCTTAAATTCAAACGTATGTGTAAAAGAAATGAAAGGAAAAGGAGTATGCAAAATTTGTTTGATGGATTTATTTTGCTTATGTAATTTATTCATGCAAGTGTAGGTAATCCTTCTTAGATGGTAACATATGGATGGATGGGGTGTGGATTTAAGTAAATGTTGGGTTCTTTTCAAATGAACCCTACATCTTACCAACCCATATCCAAAACTATGTCAACATAAATGAAGAAGAAAATGCTACACTAAACATGCTTTATAATTTATCACATGCAAGCTAATAATTGAAATATGAATAGCACACTTTCAAATTTGATATTTTATTTATAAGTTTTGAAAATACTTTGGATTTAGTAGTGGTAATAGTCACTCATATTCTACTTTAGCCAACACATACATATTTTACATAAAGTAAACAATTTCATTTTTTAAAATTTTGAAAACATGAAACTATGGATGCATGAGTCACATGGCATACTATTTAACATGTTAAAAGATAGCAATGAAATCACATGAGAAAACTTATTTTTACTTAATTCCTAAAGACATTCTTAAAGAATAAGCAAACTTAGAATAAATCAAAGTTAATTTCAAAATTGATTTTTTGTTTGGTTGAAGTTTGATTTAATTTTAAAAGGGTGAGATAATTTTGCTGTCCTTAACCCATTCCCACATGTGTTTTACATTTTAGTTTAATTTTTAGTTCATTAGATCCTTTTTAAGCATTGAATAGGTTAAGGTATGAATTAAATGGCTTAATTAACCCTTACCTACACCACCTTAGAAAAATTAACTAAGTAATTATGAGCCAATAAGATGACATAAAACCCACAAGGTATTTAAATTTGCAAAACACCTAATAATGAAAAGGTCTAATGTAATTTGGCTCACAATTAAGAGTTAATTAAGCTAAGGGTTTAGCTTAAGTACTTTTAAAACACCCATTTCACACTTATGAAAGGGTTTAATTTCTTTTAATTAGACTAGTAAACACCTAAGTATCTACCCAAGGTAGATTAATTATGTTCGGAGGTTTTTAGAATTTTCTTTGAAAATTGTTTAAAGGGATAATTAATGGTTTAACCCTTAATTAAGAAGGGATTAAGGAAAGAAAGAGGGGTTTAGGGGATAGCTTAGGGGAAATACTCCAAAATCATCCCCTAAGACCCTTACACATTTGATCTAACCTTAATCCAACTTAATCATAAGTTAAAATTATTAATCACACCCTAATTATGCTTAATTACATGAGAAGGGTAAGAAAAATATGTGCAATTACTCTAATCAAGCCTTTAATAAATCCTAAGAAACTTAGGGGAGGTAGAAGTCATCCCCTAATACTTACCCAAGAAATTTGGGATTAATCGAGCTAAAGAGTAATTAGCAAAATTCTTTCCAATAAATTCTAATTTTGGAGAAAATATAATTCAAAACCCACTAAAATTAATTTTAAAATAATCTAGGTTGAATTATCTTTCCAAAGGATTTTATTTCATATTTATTTAATTTTTCTAGAGAGTATGAATTTTAGAAGATCTAGGATTAATTATCATCTAATTAAATCCCTAACTAATCCCTATGCTCACGGATGATGGTGGCGGCCGCTTTACACGCGGTCTCGCGGAGCATCCCACTTAAATGTCACCTTAGCGTGGTGGCGCTTTGTCTACGCTCGATCAAAGACGACGTGGATCTCCAGCGTTTATAAAATGGATAACGACTTATAAAATGTGTGGATAATCTCAGATGTCCTTCCAAACAATGTGGATGGACAGCCAGAGATTCATCCCTATCGAGGCTTAAGAGCCATGGACACCGTCCATGCTTAAAGCCATGATCCGAGCTCGATTGAGCTCGGACTGGGATGAAATTCAATCCACAACATTAACATAAACCCTAGATCACATCTAACGATCAAAATCCTATACCATTAACATTTCCTTCACAAAGGTCCAAACCACATTAAACTTAAGCTCGGAAAAATGGTATACCTTGCCGGAGGTGATCACGCTACCCCTTGGAGGAGCTTCATTTGGTGAAAGCCTTGATGAAGTTTGGAGCCCTTGGGATTGAGTGAATTGCTCTATGGACCAACACCACTTCACCTTGAGCTCGGTCTTGATCCAGGCCTCCTTGCCTTTGGAACTTCGAGGGAGCAAGCTCGACTTGACTCCTATATCAAATGTGCAAGAGGAATTGGAAGGAGGTTTAGTGGAAGTAGTTTCTTGGATCGAGCTCCCCATTTTGCCTTACAAAAAATCAAGAAAAGCAAGATTCAAACTCTCTAGGGACCTTGGGAAGGCTCGATGTTTGCTAAAGCTTCACGCTCCAATGAGAATGAATCAAAGTTAATTAGGGGGAGGGGGTATATCTTCCCTTGAAGGATCGAGCGGCCGACACTTATGTTGCCATTTTGATCCAATTGATCATAATGGAGAGTTTGTTCTAGCTGTTTTAAGTTGGCACATGGTCAATTTTTGGCAAGGAGTGGATTTCCCATGTGCATTCAAATGAGTGGAAGAGGGAGTTTGAAATTTCCAATTTGACCCATGGGGTTTGGTCTTGGGGCCAATTGGGTTGACCCAAACCTATTGGGTTGGATACACCACTCTTCATTAGGTCCCATTGAGCTATTAGGAAAGCATCAAGTGGATATGAAGAGGGTATGCCAAAATTACCCATAAGTTAGTCCAAAATTTGTTATATGGCCTAGGGGTAGAATGGTCATTTTGATTTTTTTTTAAATTTTGGATATGTGGAGAAACTAGGTTGAGCAAGTTTCAATGGATTTAGAATCCATTTGATGGGGTTTGGCTCATGTTGACTCAGGTCAAAATAGGTCAACTTGGGTCAAGTTGATTAATAGGTCAAATTGGGTCAAGTTCATATGACCATTTGAAATATTTTGGTGCCTTTGGTTTGGTTCAATTTGGACTAGAGTTTCATATACGACCCATTTAGGTCAAATGGGTCAAGTTGACCTATTTGACCCATTTGACCTATTTGAAGGTAGGGTTTAGGTTTGGTTGATCATATGAAGTGGATTGGTATCTTTGTTTCAAATCAATTTGAGTTAAGTTCAATTTTGGCTCAACATAGTCATGTCTAAGGTCAATTGGCTAGTAGTTGGTCAATTGAGGCTTGGTCAAGTTCCACAAGTGATTTGGGATAGACTTGACCAATTGGTTTCAATCAATTTGACTTAGATCAAGTTTTGACACATTTTGGCCCTTTAGGTCAAAATGGGTCAACTTGGGACAAGTAGGCCAAATAAGTTAGGTTAGGCTCAAATATTGGCTTGGTCAAGTTCAAGCATAGGTCATGAGTGAACTTAGATCAATGGTTTCAATCAATTTGACCTATGATGGATTTTGGCTATGTTGGGTTTCATTTTGGGTTAAGTGTTGACTGGGTCAACCCTTTGGTTTGACTTGGTTTGACCTAATTTGATTGATTGATCATCCCATGATGATTGTTGGTCATGATGAGAAGGATATATGAGCCTCGTTCAATCCAATTTGGTTAGGATCAAAAGTTGGCTCATAAGGGTACTTTAGGTCACTTTGGGTCAAGTGAGCCTAATTCAAATGTCAACTTAGTCAAAGCTTGATTTGAAGTTACGATCTTGTATATGGACTTATGATTGAAATATAAATCCATTTGCAAGAGATTTGATGTCAAATGGATTTTGATCCATTTGAAAATTTCATATTCAAAGGAAGAATATGAAAGGGTCTTGGGTTTGATTTTCGATTTGGGTTTATATTATTTGATTGAGGTTTGGATTTATATATGAGCTCATGATTGTAGCATTGATTGAACCATGAGAGAAAATCAAGAGTTTGGCTTAATTTGAAATGATTTTGGCTAAGTTCAAGATTTTGACTTGAAAGGCTTATATTTGACTTTAATTTGATTTGAGTTTGATTTTGGAGTAGGTTTTGATTGTTTGAATTTATATTTCATTTATATATGTGAATATAAAATGAAGATATAAATTGATCAGAGATTTTCAAGAATTTGAAAGAGTTTAATCATGATTTGGGATAAATCCATTAAAGGGAATTTAAGGGATTTAATGGAATTTTTAATTTGAATTTTAATTTTTGAGTTAGATATGATTGATTTATATTTATATTTCATTTATATATGAGAACATAAATGAGGATAAAATATATTTTGAGAAAATCCCATGAGTTTGAACTGGTTTGATCAAAGTTTAGGGTGAATCCATTAATGAAAAATTAATGAATTTAAGGATTTTCAAGCATTTTAATTTGAAATTTAATTTTTGAGTTGTATTGAACTGAGATATGTTTATATCTCACTTATATATGAGAATATAAATGAGAATATAAATAAGAAATGAGAAAATCCCAAGGTTTTGAATAGGTTTGATCAAGATTTGAGTTGATTTTGGCTAAGTCTTTAATGAAAAATTAAAGGGACTTAAAAAAATTTCATAACTTGAATTTGGATTTTGGATTTGACTTGATGGGTTTGAATTTATATTTTATTTATAAATGTGAATATAAATGAGAATATAAATGGTTCATGAAAAATTCTCAAAGCTTTGAATGGGTTTGAATCATGATTTTGGTTAAGTCCTTAATGGAAAATTAAGGACTTAGAAAATTTTGACTTAGGGATTTTTTTTTGATGGATTTTTGATCATGGGTTTCAATCAAAAGTTTCAATTATGGATTTCAATCATAGAATTGAATCATGGAATTGATTTGGAGTTTTAAAAAAGCAAATAGAGTAGATTTGGAGTTTGACTTGAAAGAAGGAGAGGTGAGGAATGATTTAGGCTAAGGGTAAGAGATTTTCCTAACACCCCTAAGGCATGACCTAATCCTATAGCTAAACCTTCTAAGTCTTCTAGGGCTTGGATAGTGTCCACCTAATCACTAGATGTGTCTTAAGATTAAGGAACTCCTAAAGTCTAAGAGGAATCCTATGTCTAAGATGGAGGTGTTGAGGGCTCATACTAAAAATGAGGTCAACAGTAATCCAAAGCAACATATAGCCCAATTTAAGGCTACTTGTGGTAACACGAGGGAATGATGTTTGCTCTCCGCTAGTTTGTAGTAACCTACCGCTGAGTGGTTTGCTAGAATTGTCAAATGATTAAAAACCTTTGTTGAATTAGAAATGATATTCGTGAAGAGGTTCGCTAGTGCAACCGATAAAATCATAATCGATGATTTTGCCTTACTGAAAAGGAGAAAAGATGAGTGACAAAATTCATAAGTCATTGGCGTAACCAAAGTATGAAGTGTGAGCAACAATTGAAAGAAGAACATACGATCCAATTACTAATAGGCAATATGGATGATAAAATGACACCATTTCTATGTATGGTGTCGATTGCAATATTCCAAGACTTGCTCAATAGGGTGGCTAAATTTGAATAGCTGAATTGCCCTAAGTCTGAAATCTATGTAAATAAAGCAAAGAGGAACAAACCTTCAGACTCAAGAAGAAATGAAACTCATGCCACTTCCTATAACTCAAATGGTGAAAAGCGAGTGATATATAATATGGATAAAAGAAAGCAACCAATGTACAATGATGATAAGGGAACGAAGCCTGTCTATTCTAATCCCAGCCAAAATTGGTATTGGGAGGCAATGATAAACCTTGAACTTTTTCAAATGGCGAAGAGCGCCCAAAACAAGCAACAAGATGATGAGAATCACCCATCTCTTAAGAAAAATTAACAAAGATTATTCCTTTAAAAGAGACAATGTGGCCAAATTATTTTGGCAAACAGTCAAAGCTGATCTATAATTACCAGAAATTAAAATGCCTAAAGAAGCTGACCAAGTCAGTAATCCAAATTACTGTTTCTATCATTAGATGATCAACCATCCTATTGAAGATTGTTATGTCTTCAAAGATTGGCTAGAAAGGAAGTATCGGCGAGGTGAATTTACACTATATGACAGTGTTCTAGTCAACCCACAAAGGGAGTCTACAAGGATGATTACGTCCTCATCTGTAACTTCCATCAAAGATAAAAAGAAGTAGAAAATTAGTTTAGACTGAAGATTGAGAAACGATAGTCTCCAAAAAGATCATGAAAATGCTGAAACAGCTAAAAGACATCCCTAGTGTTAAGTGGAAATCATCACTTGAACCTATATTGGACTTAAGAGAGATGCCTAAAACAAGTATTTGGGCTTCTCAACGGCATTTTGATAAGGCTAGTTCATCACAACACGAGGAACAAATTTACTAAATGTCGACCTCATAAATCAAAGAAGTCGCTAAGAAAAGAAGATCAAGAAGAGAACTACAACTCAAAATATCATTAACAATTTATAAGAGTATCACCAACTGGCAAAACAACCATTTAGGCTTGCATACTTTATGCCTAAACTTCGCATTGCTGAATGGGATGAAGAAGATAATGGTGAATCTTGTCCAATAGAGACATGCTGAATCATCTACGTGATGTCAGATGTTCTTCAACATCGGTTACCCCAAAATGACAAAGGTAGTCAGACTGACTTGACTAACCTATCAAAATTCTTATCAGGAAAGCAAGAAGAGCCTGAAGAGTTAACATCTGAATTTTATTTGATGACTCAACAAGATAGCAGATGAAGATCTATATTTTTCTCGAGAGAAGAGTTAGACTCATCGATATCATCACGCATGTAGCGTATGAAGTTGAAAAATGAGTCTAGCCCTTTTGGCCAAACCTCCATAATAAGAAGGGAACTTGAAGAAACTACGTCTTTAGAGAATTTGAGCAAGATAAAGTGAGTCAAGTTCGGTTGATAAGTGATAAAGTCTTACCACCCTCATCAAAGAAGGGAAAAAATAAAGATAAAGGCAAACAAATTGAATTCAATGAAGATATCACCCTAAAACCTAGAATAAAGCCTAAATCAAGCAAGAAGATAGATTATAATATTTTATCACATCTGAGAAAGATCCTTGCACAACTGAGTGTGTACGAGGCTCTTTTGATATCAAAAGATCTACAAGGAACTGTAATATATGCTCTCAAAGATCCAAAGAGTTATGAAGCATACTTTGCTAAAAAAAAATGCATGACCGAAGCATTGCAAACTCAAGACCTCCCAGTAATCACATTTTATGAAGAAGATCTTATGTTGGGAACATCGGATCACAATCATCTTCTATATATTACGGTAGAGAGTGATGACATCTCAATCAGTCGAATATTGATTGATCTAAGTTCTTCTATCAATCTTATGAGTCTAAAGGTATTAAGAGGATTATCACTTGATATCCAACATCTTAGGAGAGATAAGTTGATGGTTCATAGTTTCAATAAAAAAGGGCATAAAACCCTGGGTTTTTTATTCTCCCACTCAAGTTTCAGGATTTATATACAGAAACTAAGTTTCATGTAATCGATGCTGAGACATTATTTAGAGCTCTCTTGAGTATGGTATGGTCCAATCAACTATGCATCAAGCATGAAGTATCAAAGATGGAGAAGAATTCTTCTGTAACTTACAACCATTCTCCATCAATGAAGCAAAGATTTATGAAGATGCAAAATACTTCATTCTTAAAGAGCCTAAGTCATTCTTTGGTGGTAGCATCCACTTAAACTAAAAAAGCAACTTCACAAAGTAGTGAAGCAAAGAGGAAGAAAGAAGGTAATGCCGACTCTCCTAAAGTACTTGATTCTACATATAAATCAAGAAGATCGGTTCCTCATCGAAGTGGCATAGAAGAGAAGAAGATATTCTCAAACCTGGGAACTTACAAGCTTTCAAGGAAAGCAAATTATGAAATAAGTGATTGATTTAGACTATGACTTTGAATCTACTTATGGAAATAGAGATTGGATGGCCATATCAAGAAGGATATCTCATTTGGCAAAGTCGATGACTCACTCAAAATTATACCCATCCTCGGTGCTTCAAAGAAATCACTCCAGGAGGTCCATGACATGAAGAATTGATAACATTTTATGTGCCACCATTGAGTGAGAGTGGCAAAGAATAAGAACTCTATTCTACAAATCAAGAATCTCACCTTACAATTTTGATCTACTCAACATGAAAATTAATGAGATAGTGCCAATAAGAATACCAATATACTATCCAGAGAAATTGTGAAGAATGATGCATAAGCTTGGAATTCATATAAACTACTAAATATAGAACTAAAATCTTTAACAAGATGTTGAGCCAAAGAAGTTCTCAAGCATCACAACGAAGCGATAAGTTTATTACTAAAGATCTTGAGTTCATCCACAAATCTCATCAAAATAGAGCCTGTTATAATATTTGAGATGAGACTAATAGTGATGAAGGAGATGATCTCCACAAAAATTCTCCTTACAAATGATGAAGAAGTAGAAGCCAAGCACCCTCAAGAACTCAAGATGGTGGACAAATATATACTAGATGAACTCAAAGAAATCAACCTAGGAGTCAAGATGATCCCGTCCAACTTTCTTCGGTCATGCTCAAGAGAAAGTTGAAGAGTTAAAATGCTACTTTAAAAATTCGTGGATTGTTTTGGACATATTCTCAAATTTGGCTTATCCCATGATGTAGTTCATAAACTTGCTATTAAACCGGATGTGATGCCTCATAAGCAAGTTCCTGAATGAGATTAGAGATTAAAGAATAAGTAATTATAGAAACTAAGAAGGATTGAAGGCTTCATCGTGGAGGAGAAGTATGCATTGATAGCCATTGCCCCATTTAGAAGAAGAACGCCAAATCTCGACTGAGACCTAAATAAGGCATGCAAAGATGACTTTCGGTTCCAATATCGAACTACTAATGGACAATATTTAAATGACATGTTTCATTCATGGACATATCATCGGATATAATCAAATCAAAATGATTTGAAGATGAAAAGCATATCGCTCGAACACCTATTGGCATCTATTGCTACACAGTTATGTCTTTTAGTTTGAAAAATGCTGGAGCTACATACCAAAGAGCCATGACACATATTTTTGATGAGTTAATTCAACAAAATGTGGAATGTTATGTTGACGATTTGGTGGTGAAAAGCTTAAATCGTGAACATTACTTTGAATACTTGAGAATTGTATTGGAGAGAATCATAAAATATGATTTCAAGATGAATCCTCTAAAATGTGCATTCGGTATCCTCAAAAAATTCCTTGGGTATATTGTTATAGAGGAATCAACTAAAATCAAGAAAACTGTGGAGATGCCTCTGCCAAATAGTTTGCGTTAGCTCCATTCTTTATAAGGACAACTTGCATTCATCTATCGATTCATATCAAACCTATCAAGACGTTGTCAATCATTTGCAAAGTTGATGAAGAAGGATGCTCCATTTAAATGGGATAAGGAGTAGCAAGAAGCCTTCAATAGCATTAAAATCTACTTGTTAAATCCACTAATCCTTGCAGCGCCTACTCCTGGGAAGCCCCTCATTCTATACACAGATGCATTAGAAGAGTCCATTAGAGAATGTTCTTTTTTATATGTGTCAAAGATTAATAGGAGCAGAAATGAGATACTCTCTGATAGTGAAGTACTGTTTGGCATTGATCTTTGTAATCCAAAAGCTCAGTCATTACATATTGTCTCACAAGATTACCTGCATCTCAAGGATCAATTCGCTGATACTTGATGACAAGACCAGCATTGACAAGTCTCTTGGTAAGATGGGTAGTATTGCTTCTACAATTTGATATCACATACGTTCCACATAAAGCAATGAAGGGACATGTCTTAGCAAATTTTTTGTTGCATATCCCATCCCTACGTAGTCTTCTCTTAATGACGATTTGTATGATGAGCAAATTATGCTCATTCATGAAAGAGAAAAATCACAAATTTGAGAAATGTACTTTGATGGAGCCTCATCGCTCAAACAAGTCAAACCTTTAAATTTCCCAAGGGCAAGAGCAGGAATCGAGATAATTTTTATAACTCCAGAAGGAGGGACAATGAGACTATCATATAGATTGACTGAGCCAAGAACTAATAATGAAACTTAATATGAAGCATTAGTGGCAGGTCTTGAAGAAGCTATTTTCATTGACATTCAAAATTTACATATTTTTGATGATTCTCAGCTTATTATAAATTAAGTACTTGGCATCTATAAGATTAACAAGCCTGAGTTAGCTTTCTATCATAAGTGAGTTCTCGAGCTTATGAAGCAAATATCAAATATCACACTAACTCGAGTCTATTGATCCGAGAATAGCAAAGAAAATTATTTAGCAGAATTAACTAAAAAAATGACAAGTATGAATGGTGATTATTTTATGATCGGCATATTTACTCGACGAGTTCTAGAGCCAGCAAAGTATCAATCCCCGCAAGTAGAGGGGTTATCAAATTTTACCTAGTAGGATGCAACTCAAGTTGCTCCTCATAATCCCCAAAATCAATAAGAAAGAATGGAGAAGAGTTAAGCGACATTGTAAAAGTAGTGAAGCTTTATTATAGAAGAGCCACGTGATTGGAGGCAACCCTTCATCGACTATTTTAAAGAAGGTAAATTACTAAATAATTAATCATTGACAGCTTAAATTAAGAAAAGAATGTTGCACTATGCTTTTGTCAACAACATGCTATATCATAGATCCTTTGAACAAATGTGGCTACGATGCCTAAATGCAGATGAAGATACCAAAGTGATGGTTGAAGTTCATGAAGGATTTTGTGGTGCACACCAGTCAGGTCCCAAGATGGCAGTATAAATTAAAAGGATGGGCTATTATTGGCCATCTATGGCGAGAGACTGTATCAATCATATTAAAAATTATCATGAATGTCAAGTACATGGGAATATAATCTATCAACCTCCAAATCCACTACACCCAACGATAGCATCTTGGATATTCGAATGCTGGAGAACAAATGTAATCCTATTAATTCATCCTAGCAGCGATTGATTATTTCTCTAAGTAGGCTGAAGCTACCCATTTAAAGAAGTTATTACAACCAGTGATCAACTTCTTCATGCATAATGTTTATAGATTTTATCAAATAATTTTTTATATAATGGCACAACTTTCAAAAGTGCAAAGATTTATAGATTTGTCAATCGACATAAAATTGATTGGCGATACTCTTCAATATACAATCCAAGAGTAAATGGTCTATCGGAAGCCTTTAACAAGACATTGGTCAAACTGCTCAAGAAGACCCTTACTAAAAATAAGAGAGAATGACATATTAAGCTAATAGAGGCACTATGGACGTATCGAACCACCTACAAAATGCTGACTAAAGCCACTCCCTATTCATTGGTATTTGAATCAAGCGCTTCCCGCCAAGTTGAGTTGTCACTTCGAAACATCCAATCTGCCTAAAAGATAAAATGCTCATTTGAGAATGGAGGAACTCAACGCACTTGATGAAGTTAGATGTCCAGAGCTTTTGACCATACGGTGCGGCCTTGAACATTTCAAAAAGGAGAATTGGTCCTGATATTGAGAAGACCAATTATTACTAATTGAAAATTCAGTGACAAATTTGAGCCTAATTGGGAGGGCCCTTTTGTCAATGAGAAAGTGTACCAAGGAGGGACATATTAACTCATTGACTTAAAGGGTGAAAGACCAATGCCACTAGTTAATGGTTGATACTTGAAAAAGTATTATACATGATGAATACATTCTCGAGCCATAATAGAAATCCCTTTGCAAGACAGGGGGCATTTTTTAGTATATCTATTTAGGTCGACATCGTGCTTGATATCGAGATCCCTAAATAAATATACTCAGATGAAAACCTTTTTCTTGAAAATTCTCATTCAGGGGCATTTTTAGATTTATATACATAAATGAAATTAATGTTACATGTTAAAATCTTCTTAAGAGCATATCAATTCAAATTTTGATGTATGTGCTTAATTTCATCTTGAAAGCTCTTTTAAAGGTGCTTTAATTCCCCAAGACAGAGGCATTTTTAATTTATATCAAGTTTATTTGAGTTGATGTCGTGTTATAAGATGAGATCCTCGAATATATTTTGATTCAGATTGACATCGAGCTTTATGCTGAAATCCCTGAATATACCCATAATTGTCATTGTTAAGTTGCATGTTCCTGTAGGAACAAAAAGAATCTATTTCTATGCATGAAAAGATAACCCTAAATGTCAAAAATTTATCTCCTAGATTTGCTAAATTCTGGAGATCAAGTCAGAAGAAATCCTAATTTTGAAAGCTTCAATCAACTGAGTTGAAAGAAACATCAACCTCTACATCCTGAAGTCTAGGACACGGATGAGTTCTGAAGGTCAAACTCAATAAACCCACAAATGGTTTGACACTCTCTCACAAGCCGCAAGAAAAGGCCACAAAGGAAATAGCCCCTTGTTAGTGTTGTGAAAAACTACCAACCCATCACAGCTTAAGTTAAAGACTCGAGTAGGTTCTAAAGGTCAAACTCAACAAACTCAAATAAGGTCAAGTTGTCGACACTCTCCTCACTCAACAAGCCATAAGAAAAGGTCGTAGTAAAAGAGCCCCTGTTCGTTAGTCCAATGATGATAGTTGTTCAATCTCAAACCAAATCTAGCTTAGTGATTACAAGCAACCAGGATCCAAGAGATCTTTCTACTTGATCGATAGATCAAGACAATCTGAGAAGCTTCTCAATTCAGGGCTCTGCCTCAAGTCAATCTATATTTTGCCTACATTATGATATTTCAATTTATTCTCCAATGATCTGATCAAGCTCAAAGCACAGATCAATGCCAATCTCCTTATCAAGTTCATCAAAGCAGACAGCACAGGATTGAGGAAGCAATTTCATAGTTCATACAAAGCCGATGGCCGAACTAAAGAAATTTCGTGATCATTCAGTCTACTAAAGCACATGTTGCTAGACTGATAACTCAACATTGACCCTATATAAGTCAGAAGGCTGGGTCATCTATATGTACCCTTCAACAAGTTCAAAGTAGCAAGCACAGGATTCATGGCATACATACACTTCCTGATAAGTTAATATGGATAAATCAGGTTAGACCTTCATCAAGTCCATCAAGCTTAAAACTAGGACAGAAGAAATTTCAAATTAGACCAAGCACGGATAAACCAACTCCCCAGTGAAAGTCCTTCATCAAAATAAATAAACCAATTTCTCCAACAAACCCAATCCAGTACGAAACTAGGTTTGGAGGAAACTTAAATCTACAAGGACATAAAAGAAAGAGATCTTCAGCAAAGTCATTAAAGCAGAGAGTAGATGGTGTAAGAACTTTTATCTATCGGACAAGTCAATTCTGACAAATCGTTCAATCCCGTCATTTAGGATGTCCTAAATAGGGCATCATACTGGCGATAAATCCTATCGAAGCTTCATAAGCTATTGCAATCGAAGATAAAATAATCCAAGTTCTATTGTCATCCCAAAGGGTCAACCAGTTTTCAACAAATGTAACTCGCTCCATGCCCGAATCATATTTGTTGGGGGGCATTTGTTGACCTCCACATATGTGTCAGGAAGCCCAGTCTCTCAATCCCATGACTTGAGGACAATAAACTCGGAGCTCAAATTACACCTAACATCATCATAAATGACAGACCTCTCGACGATAGTTCTTGAGCATTCCCTTTCGCTTTCTTTCGAACAACGAAAGTTCCATCCTTCTGATTCTTCCTTCCTTTCATTTTGATTTTCTCTTTTCCCCTTCCTTCTTCTTCTTTCCCTTATTTTCTTTCCTTCTTCTTCCACTTCTTTCTCCAAACCAAAATTTACAGATTTTTTTTCCTTCCCCTGTCTTCTTCTTTCTTCTTCATCTTCTTTCTTCCCCCCTCAAAAATCAAAACTGAAAATATCTTCCCTTGTTCCCTCATAAGCTAATCCAAAATTCCACTTTTCCCCACATTTCTCAATCCAAAATTTATCCCTTTTTTCCAAATCTAATTTTTCTACTTCATTTTGCCGCAATCACCTTCACCGTAATCGGAGAAGAACATCATCATGAGGCGAGCTCTTATTTCGACATCTCCTCCTCAGACATTACACTTCCAATTTTGGTTCATCAGAATAAGAAGAACATCATTAGCGGTTCTTCTCTTGGTTTCCGGCATATCCAACCTCGTTTCCTTGCCGATCATTGCAACATGCAGGAAAAAATGAGTCAGAACATGTGGGATCAATGTGTGAATGTGGATATATACATACTTGTGTTTCTTTGCAGGTTTGAAGGCCTTGTCGTGCTCATGAGGGTGCGACGAGATAAAAAATCAGTCGCGTCAAAGACACACAATGCTCATTAGGATCGAGTAACATCCGTTGGATGCCCCCCCAAATCAAATGCTACCAAATTTCTAATCTTGTGACTTAGAAAAATGAAAAGTAAAAGAATCGGCTTAAGAATGTCAAGCAATGAAACCTAAAGCTAAAATTCAAATTTAAAGAAAAACTCCCAAACAAAAAAGGGGAGGGAAAATATTATACAATGAATACAAAAGTAAAACAAAAGGAGGGGTGAAAAGCACTTACGAAATTTATCTAAGTAGAATTGAAAGCCCACTAAAATTTTTAACCGCTCTCTTTCAAATACTCTAACTCCAACCCTTCAAACAAATGGAATGGAATATAAGACTTTTATCGGCCTTATTTTAGAAATTAGAAGAAGGCCCACTTTCAAAAAAAAAAGAGGGGAAATGAATGTAGAAAGTTTGAATATGTCTCTACAGATAACTAACCAAAATGCAAGCACTTAAAATTTTCATATTCAAGTTTTAATTTTAATACCTAATTAAAAGCAAGCATTTGCATGGATGGATCCTATGGATTTGAAGGTTGAATTGAAAAGAGAAAATATATCTATATTTATAATATGGGTCCACCTACTAGTAAGCTTAAAATATTTAGGGATGTTTCATAAATATATCGAAACTCATAATCTTATCTATGAAAATAAGAAATAAGTCAAATGAGGGACATTTAAAAGATGAGGAATCAATTTAAATATTATACTCTATTGATTCACAGTCACTCTAAGGGTGAATCTTCTTTAAAACAACAAATTAAATAGTCTTTAAATCTATAGCTTCAAAACACGTCATCGGATCAACTCTTTATATAAGTAAACATAACGATACTAAATCAAAATCTACAAAAAATCATAGGGTTTCCTTCAATCAAAAAAAGGAGTTTTATTCTAATAATGATTTTTAAAATCAATGATTGCATTAATTAGATGAAATTATCTAAGCTATAAACACTTGCATGTGCTCAGACATAGAGATTTCAAGTGAAAATTTTAATGTCTAAAAAGGCTGCAGAGGCTAAGTTAGAATTAATTAAAAATTTAAATTCAATCTCATAATTTAGAAATAAACACTATATAAAATCTTAAATACACCCGCATGGACCCTGACACTACAATAAATGCTTAAATTCAAGTGTCTAAGGATGCTTCGTATGGGTTGCTTTAAGATTTAATCTTAACAAGTTAACAAAAAAATCTATTATAAAAATTTCAACTTTTAAAATATCGAGAAACTAATTAGGTAATAGTATATATAATCCTCTATTAGTAGCTAAACATAGTTAATAGGATCTAAAGGTCTTTAATATATTCAAATTAATCAATAATTTCAAACCAAATTAACTCAAATTTAATATCAATCTCTAAAAAAAATTGCTCAAATGAAATCTAATCATTAAAAGCTTAAAACAAAACTCAAACAATCCACCTTCCGACCTGCTTTGGCCGGAGAGTGACAAATAAGAAAAAATCTAACTCACAAAGGAGCGATGTAAAAATAAGTGTTACCTATATTCACTCTCAATAAATCTCTAAGGATGTGACCCGAGTCCTCGACACGTATAGAGGCTCCATAGAGGATTTACTAATTCTCCGACGGTGGTTTCGGTCCATGCTCTATTATATTACGATCACGATCATAGCTCGTATGCTCCCCAATGACTCTGTTCTTTGAGTTGTGAATCATATGATATACTTGATAGGAGAAACAACCTTATGTCAGCTAAGAGAGACTTAAGACTGTCTCCTTAGACAAACACCACCCTATGTCTACAAAGATTTCTTAGATGACGTAACCCATCTGTAGCTGATAAGAATCCTTTGGTCAGGTTAGGTCAACTACCTCCACCAAGTAGAAGGTAAATTGATGGACTCTACCTGCATAAACGGGTTCAAAATGCACTGGACGTCATCGACAATGATCGAAATGACTTTCGATTGACGAATGGACTTCTCCGTTGTGTTCAGAACGTTGAAATTGATTAGAATATAGATATTAAAAAATCTAATGCTCAATCGATTAATCGCTCGAGTTATCAATGTGTCGACACGTATATCAGAGTCAGGAAGCTGCGATGATATCCGAACGATCTCCTTTTATGAAAATGATTACGCCATTAGCTTCAAAATATCAAAATCTATCAAATGAGACTATCTGCGCTCAATTTGGATGAGTCTACACAAATGTCGAATAATCAAAAGTGGAGCGAAATCGACCGAATGCACGCGCGCCATCGAAATCAACTCAAATGATCTCGATCGATGAAATGACTTCGCGATCACGCTGAATGTCGAAATTAGTCGATATAAATATTGCGATGATCAACATCCGTAGCCGCCAACAAGCTTGCACACATATCGAGGTCGAGGTGCGATCAAACGACCTTCGCTGAAATTGATCACGTCATTGGTTTCAAAATATCCTATTAAATAAGACCGGTCACAATTCGACTGTGCAAAAAAATCGAGCAATCAAAATGAACGCATTTTGAGCCGAAGAAATTTGATTCGACTTGAACTAAACAAGAGAAATGACCGGCATGCATTATAATGATAAATTACCTTGAATCATTATATATATTGACCATATAATGATGTCGGCATAAACTTTATTTTTAAAATTGATTAATATTTGAAAAATCAATACAAAAAAGTGTCTATTAAGGTTTGTTAAAGCTTTTCGATTCCAAAAGGTTTAAAATTTTCGAAAACTATTTGCTTTTTTAAAGATTTCAAATAGAAATTTAAACGCAATTTCAAAGACACTATTCAAATGAGTATCAAAATTAAAAATACACACTCTCAAAAGCAAGATTAAGTTTTGCGCTTTGATTCGAAGTTCTGGTTAAAGATTCAAAAGTTTAATTTTTTGGGCAAAACGGAATTTTCACAGATATAAAACTGTTTCAAAAGCACTATTCAAAATAAAATTAAAATTATGCTCTCAAAATACTAAAAAAACCCTTCCCAAATGAAGCCTAAAAAAGCCCTCCCAAACGGAGCCTAAACCGATGGTTCTCATGCAACTCCCACTCGTCGGTTCGAACGCAAGTCAACCGTTCCCTCCTAGTTGAAAAAAACACTCCCGCTCTCGGCAACTCCTAAACTGTAAGAAAACGGCAAAAGAAAACCGCTCCTCTATCGGTCTCTCGCAGTATGGCTCGATTATTATCTCAACCATATTCCACAATTCCCTTTAGACAGACAGCAACAGGCTGAGAGCGATCATGGCGAAGAAGTCGGTGAAGAATTAGGCTCTCCCTACACCGTAAAGAGTAAAATTTCATGCATGCAAAAAGAAGAATTATGGGAGCCACGTAACCCTCTCGTGCATGGCTCTCTCTCTCGATATTCCCTCCCCTGATTTCAGTTTGCATGATCCGACCCCTCGCGTCGGCGTCAACCTCAGCGCCATGGTCGTCGAGCCTTCAGCAAGCAATGACGGAGGAAACGATCTCGACATCGGACATCCCACCGATGATCCCCTGCATCGCCGGAGGTTGCTTGAAGGATTCCACCGCCGATATCTCGCCTGATACTTTCACTTCCTGACGACTGCCTCTTCGTCAACTACAGTGGCCATGGCACCCGTGTCCCGGCTGAGACCAGCGAGCACGATGACACTGGCTATGATGAGTGCATCATTCCTTGCGACATGAATCTAATTACAGTTGACGGTTTCAGAGAGCTTGTTGATGATCTCCCTAGGGGATGTTGGCTTACCTTAGTCCCCGACTCATGTCACAGTGGTGGCCTGATTGAGAACGCCAAAGAACAAATCGGTGAGAACACCAGGCGTAATGAAGAAGAAGAAGAACCCAGTTCTAAGTTCAGCTTCTCAACTTTCTTAAAGCATAGCGTGCACAGTACTTTGGAATCCCGTGGCATTCGACAGACCTTTCGAAGGCCTTAGCCGCCACCGTCGGCACCGTCATCCTGATGAGGAAGAAGCCACTCAAACTGAATTTACAAGTCATGGCCATCGCATCAAGAGTAAATCCCGTCCCTTGGCTTCTTCCAGTTGAAACCGCGAGCCGCGATCATCCTCCCGCCGATACGCAACCGAGCACCCGCCGTGAGACCTGCTGCTGCAGCGCACGACGTCCGTCCGTGACCCGAAATCGCTGCCAGACCCGCGCAAACCCGTGCTCTGACCCGTGCGCCGACAGGTTCTGTACCGGCCCGAAACTGTTCTGACCCGTGCAAAGACCCGCCAGCAACCTTCCTTGGCCCGTCCAGCCTCCAAACTAACCCAAACTTGTCATATTTTCATTGCGCCGCAAATTGGGGAAGAACATCGTCAATAGGCGAATTCTTCCTTCAATTTCCGGCGTCGCTTCCCTCACTTTAGTAGTCTCGTTTTCGCTCTGCCGCGAATCGGAGAAGAACATCGTCAATAGGCGAATTCTTCCTTCGGTTTTCGGTGTCATGCTCCCTGCCTTATATTCCCAACCGCATACCTAACCCAATTCCTTTGCCGAGCCTTGCAACGCGCTGAAAAATATGTCAGAACTTGTGGGATTTGTGAATGTGAATGTATATACATGTGTTGCTGGAGGACCTCGTTGTGCTCAATAGGGCGCGACGAGATAAAAAAACAAGCTGTGGTGTCGCAAGACACCAATCGCTATGCTCAATAGGGCGTACCGAGTAAGCCACCACTTGTTAGATGTCACTCCCCTAGACGAAATGCTGCCAAAATTTTGTCTAATCTCTAGACTTAGAAAAAATAAGGAGTAATATATATATGTTGTATATGCTTTCTTTCAAGTTTAAAGGTCTCGTCGTGCTCAACGAGGCGCGATGAGATGAAAATAGGATATGGTGTCACAAGACACCACTCGCTATCTCAGAGGATGCAGAGCCAAATATGATGCAACCTTATAATGGATGACAGTGAGGTCGCTTTTCTCAAATCTTTTACTTAGAAAAGGGAGAATAAAATGAGATGACTTAGAGCTAAGTGGGAGACGGGCTAATTCTATTCTAAATTAAAAGCATCAAATAAGAAAAAAAAAAGTTTTAAAGCAAATTTTGAAAAGAATAGAATATTCATTTAAAATCTAAATGAAATTTGGGGAAGATTAATATTAAACTCATAAACTTTGGGGAGACTAATATTAAACTCACAAACTCTAATTGCAATCTTCTATGGCTTAATTTGAAGTGGCAAAGTGAGTTCCCTTTTCTTGCAAATTTCTTAAAATTAAGCAAGCTTTAATTAAATTTGGGGTTCAATGCCAAATTCACAACAAACTTAAAATAAACTCAAAATCTAAGGATAAATTAAAATTGAGTTTAATAACCCCTTATGTGAATATGGAGGTGATTACTATGCTAATTAATAAGCATAAGTAGAGCTAAAATAATAAACAATAAAATCAGCATAACTTATCAAAATTGATGAAAATTGAGCATAATCAAATTGGAAAAATTACAAAAAACTCAACAAGTAAACTAAGTATCAATAGTGTGCTAAACTACAATCTAAATCATAACGCTTCTTGCCTAACCTTTGTATGTTGTACGGCGCATACTAAATCAAAATTTATAAAAATCATGGAGGCTTCTTTTAATCAGAAATTATGGAATTTCATTCTAATTATGATATTTAAAATCAACAAAATCACTAATTAAATGAAATTAGTTAAACTATAAATTCGATGTGCCCCACACTATCTTGAATGCCTAAATTCAAGTGCGAGGATCTGCTGTTGCTTCCGGTTTAGTCTTGGGACTGTGTTAACAAAACCTAAAAACCTATAATAAGAGCTTCAAATCAGTGAAATATCTGAAAAATTGATTCTATCAAGTGACAGTAGATCCAATCCTCTATTAGCAGCTAAACAGAGTTTACAGGATCTAAAGCTCTTAAACATATTCAAATTAATCAATTTCTCAAATCAAATCAATTTTCAAATATCAATCTAAAACTGTTTAAATGAAACTTTATCACTAAAAACTTAAATCAAAATCAATCTATCCACCTTCCGTAACTATTTGTCAGAGGTAATAAATTAAGCAAACTCTAGCTCGCAAAGAAGCTAATGTCAAATCAAGTATTCTACTGTGTTCACTCTCAATCAATCTCACCCACAAGGACGGCTCATGTCCTCAATCGGTGCTCCAAGAGGCTCCAGATGAAGCAAGAGTCCTTCTAATCGGGTTTTTGGCCAATCCACACCATTATATTATGATCACCGTAGTATGCTCCCAATGGCTCTCGCCTTTGAGTTATGAATCATAAGGGTATATTTGATAGAGCAAACAACCCTCTGTTAGCTAAGGTAGACTTAAGATTGTCTCCTTATACAAAAACTTATAAAAGAGTTTCAAATCAAGAAATGTCTGAGAAATTGATTATCGTGACAGATATAATCCTCTGTTAAAACAAAGAGTGGATCTAAAACTCTTAAATGCATACAAATTAATCAAATTTTTAACTCAAATCAAATATCAATCTAAGATAACTTAAATAAAACTCTATCATTTAAATTTTAACCAACTCAATCTATCCACCTTTTGCAACAGTTTATCGGGGGTGACAAATTAAGAAAACTTTAGCTCATAAAGAAGCCAATGTCAAATCAAGTGCTATATTCACCTCAATCAATCTCTTACGTAAGGGCGTGGTGTGTCCTCTCGAATGCATGCTTGGCCAAGAGCTACAGAAAGCATTTATGACCAAAATCCTCTGATTGGGTGGTTTGGCCAATCCAGCTCTATTATATTACATCATATCAGTATGCTCCCCAATGGCTCGCCTTTGAGTTGTGAATCATAAGGTATACTTGATAGGCAAATTGCCCTCTCTCTGGTAGACTTAAGTCGCCTTCTTACAAACACCACCCCAGTGTCTACAATGATTTTGATGATGTAACCCATGTGTCTTGATGAGGATCCTTCATCAGTTGGGTTGACTACCTCCTCCGACTAAGGGACCAGACGGGATGACGGAACCATGGGATCTAGATCGGGCACGTCATCATTCCCCCAACCATCTGGTTTAAGCTATAATGATGAATTTCAAAATCTAAATTTTGAAACTCTACATGCTGCTACTATATGCTATGCATTTAGCAATTTAAATGACTAGCCTTAATCGAAAGTTCTCTCTCACTTAGGAGGGATAATTAACTAGGCTTCATAGGAAACCTAGAACCAGATCTAAAGTTCTCACCAAATGAGGATGAAATCTCTGGGTAGTGTCTTATCTACTATTCCATCTGCCTTCTGAAAATTACACCGACACTTTTAAACCACTCTTTTCATTCAAAAGATGTCGATGGTGAATTTTCGGAGCCCACATGCCCATATAGTGGATCTATAAAACCAGGGACGCTTTCTCCCATATGCTCTATTTTCTGCATTGGATGAGAAATTATCTAGTAGAATTTCATGGGCTAAGGGTAATAAAAAAATTTCTTTTTGTCACCGAAGCTTTGACCTTCTTCTTAAAAGAAGATTATTTACTTTACTGATCAAGACCCATAATTCACACAGCAAGGCTATGATTTTCTCTCGAGAGAGGTGTCTGTCCTGACCGACCAGTTTGGAGGAGATCAAGGCACATAGCCATAATGGCGACTTCAATTTTCCCTGAGAGGCATCAACTATCCTCACTGACCAGTGTTTGAGGCGATCAAGCCACATAGTTCATAATGAGACTCGATTTTCTCAAGAGAGGTGTCAACTGTCCTTGTCAAACCGACCAGGTTTGGAGGCGATCAAGGCCCGTAGTTCATATGGCGAAGCTCCGATTTTCCCTCAAGAGAGGCATCAACTGTACTCGTCGAACCAACCGGGTTTGGAGGCGATCAAGGCCCGTAGTTCATATGGTGAGGCACCGATTTTCTCTCGAGAGGGTGTCATCCATGACCAACCAGTTTGGAGGCATTCAAGGAGTTCATACCATGACTTTATTTTTCTCGAGAGGTGTCAACTGCTTGTCAAACCACCGAAGAAGGGATCAAGACCCATAGTTCATATGGCGAGGCTCAGCTTTCCCTCGAGAGGTGTCACCGTCCTGTTGGACCGGCGATTTGGAGAGCGATCAAGGCTGATTTTCTACTTTTTCTTGTAGGAAATTAAATTTTTTGAAACTCCAGTTGATGGTTCAGAATTTGATGACTGCCAAGGTGGTGGGGAAGCGTCAATTAGGAACCATCCCTCAAAAAACTCAATATCTGGTAGGTAATTTTGGAGCATCATTAGAGAAAAATTACCTTTTTATCTCATATATATGCTTATACTTTTTGTCAGATTGCAGGCAAAAATTTTATCCAAAACTATCCTTGAGCAACAAAGTCAGGAAAAGATATGCCCGAATATTAGGATGAGTTGCTTCACGCTTCGACTTTATCTTTCTCGCCTCTTTTTTGTTTCATATTTACTATGTATTTTCACAAGATGATGGCCAGAAGAAAACCAATAATGTGATGACTACAAACGATATATCATCCACTATCATAGTTGATAGTTTAATGATGCTCCGTAGGAAATTTCATTTTCCAAATGAGTTGGTGGCCCTTTTTGTCAAAAAGTTTGATCGGGCACGTTCTCCTCTGCAAGGATACTTTACTATTTCTGAGATGATTCTTCGATGCTAATTCCCTTTAAAATTTGAGGTTTTTAAAATATGCGTAACTTTGTCACAATTTTCATGTCAAGCTTTTGTGATTATCGTTAGTTTGATTGTCTTCTTTAGAGAGCATGGTATGACTTTGAACATCAAGTACTTATGCCGAATGTGGTTCATATGTGATGCTCAGGGACGTATTTTATATCGAGGTATAAAGAATTGGATAGAATTTTCAGCGCAGAGTTGGTCTAATAGGTTCTTTTTTGTGAAAAATGAGTATGACCTCCCTGAGATATCGGAAAGATTGAATGACCTTCCAGATCCATTACTGATTGAAGAGAATACAATTTCAACAACTCTCAATATTTATGATGTTGGAAACTTGCAACATGAGTTACGTCACATTGGAAAGTATATAATTGAAGATAAAATATTCAATGTTGGCCTTTCTATTCAAACAAAGAGATCTCATGCTCTTCCACTGAAGAGACCAAGTAAAGGTAATGAAAGGTCTCATCATCTTCACAGGATTCTTTCAAGAAGCCCGTTACAAAATCATGAAGACAACAATGCTTCTTCTTTAAAGAAAAAAAGACATGTTCTGAAGTAACTATGTCAAATATTTGTGGAGAAGATGCTCTCCACCAGTTGGACTCTAAGAGTTTAGCTATCTCAACTCATAATGGGGTGATTCATTTCTCGAAGCCACATATTCCTAAAGAGGTGTTAAAGCACGTATGCACTGGACGTCAACAAGCAGACAACATAATACATTATTTTCTCTATCTCTTTCTTTTCTTCTTTCCTTACTTATTCGTGTAATATTTATGATTTTTTGATTATAGGTAACCCAAATATTAGGGCTTATGACTCATTTGGGTGTCGCTCTAAATGAGTGAAATACTGAATTTGTGAAGGTAAAATACTTACAAGACGAGTACGAGTAAAAGATGAGTGCTAAGGCCCAAGAAATGGAAGCTATGGAGGATCAGCTAACCGGGTGTAAAACTGAGCTAGCGAACATGTCAACTTCTCTTTCTCTTCAGCATTAGGAGGTGGAGCATACTCATGATGAGCTGATTGAGGTGAGGGCAGAGACTTGTCAAAAAGAGAAAAGAATCAAGGCATTTGCATTGGAAAAGAAAACTCTTGAACGGAAGAAGAAAGCATTATAAGATCGTCTTTCTGAGAAGGAGCTCGTTATGTTAGAAGTGGAAGCAAATATCATATCCTTGAAGGCTGTGGAAGACTTTAAGAAATCCTATGCTTATCGCAATGCTATCGAGGATCATATCCAAGAAGCTCGTAATCATATCCTTGATGTTGAAGTGAAGGACTTGGAGTGCCAATGTTTGGAGGAAGGCTTCATCCGGGGATTCCTAAAATGAATTCACTTAGTACATCTCAATACTAGGGCTAGTATTGAGAATCTGTCTTCCAACCAAGTATCTGAAGACCCTTCGCTATATTTTGGAGATGAAGGGGTTGAAAGTGAGTTTAAGGGAGCATCTTTCAATGGTGAGGAGGATGTTGATATCATGTAGTATCACTTGAGAATGCATTTCATTCCCTTATATATATATATATATATATATACTATCAGGTGATTGGTCGGAATATTGACGACGCTAACCTGTATGGAAGAAGTCCACCAAGAACTTTTGACTTATCCTGTAATAGTCAAAATATTATTCAACGCCTTACCTATGGAAGAAGCCATGGAATGTTTATTAAGGACTTTTTGACCCATCCTAGGTATTAGTCAAAGTGTTACTTGACTTCTTGCTTGTATAGAAGAGGTAATGGAATGTCCATCAAGGACTTTTTTGACCTATCCTAGGTATTAGTTAAAGTGTGACTTCTTGCCTGTATGGAAGAGGTCATGGAATGTCTATTAAGGACTTTTTGACCTATCCTAGATATTAGTCAAAGTATTACTTGACTTCTTACCTGTATGGAAGAGGCCATGAAATGTCCATCAAGGACTTTTTAACCTATCTGAGATTGTTTGTCAGAGTCTTTGCTGGATCACATTAATCTGTATGGAGTAGGTGCAAAGTTTCGACCTATCCGAGGTTGTTTGTCATAGCCTTTGGTCGATGACGTTAACCTGTGTGGAGTAAGTGCAAAGTTTTGACCTATCTGAGGTTGTTTGTTAGAGTGCTACTCAATGATGTTAACCTCTGTGGAGTATGTACAAAGTTATGGCCTATCCGAGGTTGTTTATCAGAGTGTTATTCGGTGATATTTAACCTATGTGGAGTAGATGCAAAGTTTTGACCTATCCAAGATTGTTTGTCATAGTGTTACATGATGAAATTTAACCTGTGTGGAGTATGTGCGAAGTTTTGACATATCTGAGATTATTTGTCAGAGTGTTATTCAAGGACGTTAACCTGTGTGGAGTAGGCACAAAGTTATAAAATATTTGAGGTTGTTTATCAGAGTGTTACTCGGACATATAACTGTATAAGAGGTTGAATCAATCAGAAGATTTTGACCAGATTATTTGTCAAACTTGATGATGTTAACTCAGATAGTGTCGAATCGAATCCACCAAAAAGTTTTGGCTCATCCGAGATTATTTGTCAAAGTATTACTTGATGACGTTAACCTGTATAGAAGAGGTTGAATCGAATCTGCCAATAATTGTTGACCCATCTGAGGTTATTTGTCAAAGTATTACTTAATGATAGTAACCTGTATGAAAGAGGTTGAATCGGTTCGGATTTTGACCCATCCGGGATTTTTTTTTCAAAGTGTTACTTAATGT